>OZ023270.1:16203755-16436255 GCA_964006375.1 Tillus elongatus | reverse complement strand
TATTAATGTTCGACATATATTTATAGACTATTAATTGCTGATCAATTTCCCCTCGGTAATGTCGCTGCACTTCAACCGGACGCTGAGTCGACGGAAAAGCCGGTGTAGCGCAACGTACCCATATGTGCTGACAGTAGCCTTGGTGTGTGTAGTATACCGGGTGGTGCAACCATAACTCCTCCGGGGCCAGATAGAAAATTTAGGGAAGCTAAATTTTCAAAGTGATATTCTCCAGGGGGATTTCTTCCATGGGGCATCTTTGTTGTTGTTGGTTGGTGTTGGATCTTGGTTCTTTGGTTGGTTTTCTTAGTCTCCATAAAGCATAGACTGCTATCAGGGCAACAATCACGTACAACAGGATGGTCCAGATGCTAGTAGACAGGCTTACTTTCGGATGTTGAACTGCATTCAATAATGACCGTTGGTGTTGTAGTTGATGCTTTGTTTTTTGTAATTCATCCAGATCTATTGATTCTAATTTGATTGGGGCTGTATTTACTACCTCTTGTAGCTGAAAGTTGGTAAGCTTCAACTTGGGTAGTTGGATGTGGTAGGTAGATACTATCTCATTGTGAGATGGGGAGAACATTTGCTTATTTACTGTCATTTGACATCCTTCGGGGATTTGAACCAAGTAGCTTCCTTCTAGATTTGTGGTTTCTTGTCGGCTACGGCATCGTTGGTGTGCTGTACTTTCACGGGGGAATACCATTATCCATTTGTTTGCACTTATCTTCTGGCTCTTCATCTGCTGTATGTTGACTGGGTGGTGTTCGCAAGTTTCGTATCTGGTGGTGAACTTGACCAATTGGACTTCACAAGGGCTGCTATTACTGATCTGATTCATCGTTTGACCTCTGCATAAGTAGTCTCCAGGGCTGACTTCTTGGCATAGTGTGTTTTGTAAGTTATAGCTTTCATCGTTAAGGGCTAGGTATTTGGATTGAGGGATGATGACGGTATAATTTTGACTAGGACCTTGTTTCACAGGAAATGCATAAAGGTGGTAATAGTTATAATGTTTAGATTCTACTAATGGAATTTCAATAGCAACACTAAAGTATAATTTTTGTAGTAACACTTAATTATTGACACCTCCTCGTATAAAGCTACATTATTTGCATCAAGCTTATAGGGGAGATTGGTTACAAAACTCTCATTTCTTTTAAGTTCTATTAGTAAGTCTTCAGGTTCTAATATGGATGGATGCATTGTTTCTAATCTTGCAAAAGTTATTGCGTTAACTAATGTGCTTAAAATGCTTTTAATATTAATGATTTCTGTAATCAATTGTATATACACCATCTGCAGACGCATTATGTGTTCGTTATTAATTTTTTCCTGTTCGAAACCTAAAGTGATCAACTGCAAACGTTCCTCAATTTTGTTTTGGTTTAAAATAACCGAGGATATGGTTTTATCAAATTTTTCTATGGCCTGTTCTGTTAACATGATTTGATTATCAACTATTGTTTTAATTTTGTCTTGATTTGATGTTAATTGAGAAATTGCCGTATCATAACGTTCTGCATCGTCTGCGTCCATGTTGCCTGTTAAGGTCTTTATGATTGTACCTACAGCATTAACTAGTCCTCTTTTATTACGATTATTATTAGAGGGTATAATTTGGTTAAATATTTTTTGTGTCTCCACAATTTGATGGGAAAGGATATTTTGGTAAGTTTGTATCTCGTTTTGATAAAGATTAAAATGAGTGGAATTGTGAATAATGTCATGGATATCTTGGGACTGTTTATCTATGGAACGAAACCCATTGAGAAGTGGTGTTAAAGGGATTACTCGAATAATGGTCCATTTGTCAATGGAATTTTGCATTTTGCCCATGTTAATTGATAACAGTCCGGGGTTGTCATTGATCTTGTCTAATGTTATTCTTTGTCCTTGGATTTGGATAAGGAAGATGGACCTGAAACATTAGGTCGTTTTAGATTTCGTAAATGACGTTTAGACAATTTTTTGTTTTTTCTTAAAGTCATTATATTTTTGTCAGATATGCTTACAACCTCGTAGGGGCCGTCAAATTTAGGGTTATTCTTGTTTCGTTTGTCTACTTTTGTATATACATGTGTTTGATCTCTAAATAAGTCGGTATCATTGGTTCTATTATTAGCGTTAGAAATGGAGCGAAGCTTATTTTTCTCTATTAACTCTTTCACCTTTTCATATAATATTTTTAATTTATTTTTGTGCGATATTAGATAATCTTGTAATAGCTTTTCATGATCATTTATATCGAAAATATCCCTATTAGAGGTGTGTCCAAAGGTTATTTCTAAGGGGGTGTGATTTGTAGATGTATGTATAGTTGAGTTGTATGCCAGAAGGGCGTAGTTCATTAAATATTTTATGGGGTCTTTAGTGTACGTTTGTCGTAATATTCGAACGTGTTCAATTAGTGTTGAGTGTAGTCTTTCAATGGGACCGTTAGAATTTGGATTTTTAGGCGTAGTAAAATGAATTTTAATTTTGTGAAGCTCTAAAAGATTTTGGATGATTTCCGTTCGAAATTCGGTTCCACTGTCCATAATGATGTGTTCGGGTGTGCCATAGTACGTAAAATACTGTATGAATGCATTAGCAGTTTCTACCGGATTCTTACTACTTATAGGTACTGCTGTCCCTAATTTTGAGAAAGTATCAATGATTGTTAAGAATACTTGATTTTCTATTATAAAGGTGTCAGCATGTATAACCTGAAAGGGTTTACTAGGGGTGTCTGTTAGCATTAAGGGTATATTGGGTGGATTTCTATCGTACTTGGCTCGCTTGCAAATTTCACATTCATTAATATAAGCCGTTATTTTTTCACGCATTTTTTGAAAGTAATACTTGTTGGATATTTGTTTTATAGTTTCTATTATACCTCTATGGTTAGTTTTTCCCTCGTGATAATTTCTAATTACCTCGTTAATCTCTTCATCGTCGGCTAAGGGCAGACGATGCTTGGGGCAACTGATAATAATGGGTGCATTGTTGTTAAATATTTCCACATACACTGAACAGAAATCTTGGTATAATTTTTCTGTTTCGAAATTAAAGTAATACCTTTTGCCTATTGTAGTATATTCCTTTAGAAAATTTATGATTGCTTGTCGATTGTCATTTCTCGGGATTTGCACCAAATATTTATTTTGATTGTTAACCTTTAGTTGTTTTACTGGTCTTGGATTATTATGTACGGGAGATATATAATATTGGTTTAGTTGTTTTTCTATAGGAACATCTGATATCTGAATACCTATTTTTGGTTCTACATTTACTTGTGAATGATCACTGTCTCGTAAGTCGTTATTTTGTTCAAGTGTTGTTTTGTCTGTTCGGCTTATAGGTGGAATAGTGTTGCTTGAGGTGCTAGGAATTTCTACTGGAATAAAAGAGAGTTCTGGAGGGCTCATTGGCGGAATATATTCGGGTTCAGTTGGTTGCACAACGTCATCAAAATTTGGGGTGTTGAGCTGCCTTTGTAAATCTTGGAGAGGTCTTTCGTCCTCATCAAAATTATTAGCGATTGATGAAATTTCTGCATCCTCTAAAGCATGAACTTGGATGCGGGACAAGGAATCTGCGTTGCAGTTTAGAGACCCTTTTTTATAAATTATTTCATAGTCATATTCCTCGAGTTTTAAACGCCAACGTGTTAATTTTGAATTGGGTTCCTTTAGTTGCATAAGCCATACTAAAGGCCTGTGGTCAGTATATATATATAGAACTTACGACCATAAAGATAGGGGCGGAAGTATTTGGTGGCCCAAACAATAGAAAGAAGTTCCCGTTCAATGGTGGAGTATCTCTGCTCTGTTTCATTGAGGGTACGAGAAGCATAACTAATAGGTTTATCATTACCTACTGACCCTTGAGAAAGGACAGCTCCAAGGGCTACATTGGAAGCATCCGTAGTGAGTATAAAGGGTTTTGTGAAATCAGGGTATTGTAATACGGGGTCATTCATTAATATATTTTTGCATGTTTCGAAAGCTTCTATAAAACTACTATCATGAACTATAGTTGCATTTTTTTTTTAAGCATCGAGTCAATGGTTTTGTTAATTTACCGAAGTCTTTAATAAATTTTCGGTAGTACCCTACAAGACCTAGAAATCCCTTGATCTCTTTTCTTGTTTTAGGTATGGGGAATTCTCTTACAGCCTTTACTTTATCAGGATTTGGTTTTACGCCTTCGGACGTGATAATGTGCCCGAGGTAGGCTACTTCCTTTTTTAAAAATTCACTCTTGTCAAGCTGTATTTTTAAATTAGCCTTTCTTAACCTTTCGAATACATTTGTCAACCTTTCTATGTGTTCTTGCAAAGAAGTACTGAAAATTATGATGTCATCAAGGTAGGTAAAACATTTTTCATTTTGAATACCCCTAAGGATATTATCCATAGCCCTTTGAAAGGTACTAGGCGCTCCCTTCAACCCGAATGGCATACGCCTGTACATATAGTGCCCCCCTTCAGAGCTGAAGGCAGTTTTTTCCATATCTTCAGGATTCATTTCAATTTGATGATATCCTGAGGCTAAGTCTAAAGTGGTATAATACTGGCTACGACCTAATTTATCCAATATTTCCGAAATATTGGGTAAGGGATACTTATCACCAATAGTTTGTTCATTAAGACGTCTATAGTCTATGACCATGCGAAATTTTCGTTTGCCACTGGCATCTGATTTTTTGTTAACAATCAGGACAGGGCTATTCCACGGGCTGGAAGATGGCTGAATAATTTTTTGTCTTAACAAGTCGTCAATTTGTCTTTTGACTTCTTGCTTTTGAGCTTCAGGTAATCGATATGGTTTAACAAATACTGGGTTAGGATTAGATAACCTAATACTATGTTTAACTTGATTAGAAAATGATAATGGGACACCTTCGCAATAAAATATGTCTCTGTACTCGTAACATAAGTTTTCTATCATGTCTCGTTCTTCGTCATTAGTGTGATCAAGTCTTAATCTGTTTAAATTTTGAATTTGTAATTTGTCAATTTCATTAGCAGTACCATCTATGTTTTCTAAGTCGATATCTTTGTTATGATGAATGGAATTTAATTCGTTAGTTGAAACAGGTTCTGCATAAATAGCTTTATGTATAATCAGCTGTACGGGATTTTCATTACTATTCACTATAGAGGTTATAGCCTGGCCATTTGAAACTGTCACGATAGATGCAGGAATAATTACACCTGACTCGAGTTTTATATTATTTATTATGCCTATGTTGGAACTACAGTCTATAGGAAGTTTGACTATTGTTTCACATCTCGCAGGCAGTATTATGTTATTTAATTCTTGTGGTTTCGAGTTACATTCGCGATGTATGTCGTCGTCACATGGTAAATACAAGGGAATGCATGTATGCTTCGTTACCAATTTCCTATTATAAAAATCTATTTTAGCTCCCAGTTGTTTGAGAAGGTCAGTACCAATTAACCCATGATATTGATTATTGATGTTAAATACATAGAATTTAAATTTGGCTCTGCCTGTTTTAAATATACTTGGTAGAGGAATTTTTAGAATTTCATTATGAAAACTGGTTTGGTGAACAGATTTAATTTGAAATTTTTCATGCTCTATAAATTTGGAATAAAAATTATGGGCAATATTTTCACATAACAGCGATTTCATCGAACCGGTGTCAAGCATAAGTCGCATTTGAAATGAGGGGTTGATTTCGACCAGTATATAAGGCAATTTAGGGTGGTTTACAGAATTTATCTGTACTATATTTTTTTGTTTAGTTCGATAACCTGAATAAAATTTTGTTCGATGTTATCTGTTTGTTCAAAAGCTGCTTCAGGTCTAGTTTCTTCTTCGTACGTTTCATGATTCGTTTCGTCAAAGTAACGAGCGTCATCTTCAGGAATTGTATAAGAGTGTGTTTCTGAAGGATAATTTTCATAAGATTCGTCATAAACAGGGTTGTCTGATTTAAATTCATGTTGAACCTCTTGATGGTATAATTGGGTAGGTGATGACTGTGCGTTAGGCCCGTTAGGACCTCTCGGATGAGTATTGAAATTTCTAGATGATGTTTCCATAGGTTCGGGCTGGAAATGTTGTCTAAAATTTGGATTGGGACGTGTATGTATCGAGGAATTTTTTGCAGATACCTCCATAGGTGTTGGCCTATAGTTTGGTCTGAAATTTGGATTTGGTCTGAATACGTTTTGTGTCAGCTGTTGTGGGGGCTGATTACGTAAATTTAAGGGCTTTCTGTATGTGGGTTGGTTATGGAATTGTCGGGGGTGCGTAAAATGCGGAACGTTATTTCTATTATTTTGCTGATTCTGTATGTATTGAGGTTGTTTATTTGGTACATTTGAGTTTTTAAAATTTGTGGATTGATTGTGGAGATATTTCATTTGTTTTTCTCCATATTGAAAATTCTCTTCTTCCAGAACAAGCGACATAGCGTGTTCTAGATTAGTCGGGTTTTGTAGCCTAACTGCTAACCCTAGTTGACCACTCAAACCATGTAAATACGTTTTCAGTGCCACTTTATCGTAAAATTCATTTTTAATTAAACGAAATGCTTCGTTTGCAGTTGTTAGTCTTACTTTTGAAGCTAAAAGACTACGTGAGTCTTGTATTCTCATACCGAATTGGTATGGGGTTTCTCTAGGGTCTGGCTTTAAGAGCAAGAGGTCCCTAGCTAAACAGTCTTCGTCTCTCTGGTCGCCGAAGTATTGTTGCAATAATTGTTTAATACGAGGCCAATTTGTGGCATCTTCCCTACTACCTATCAATGTTCTAGCTCTACCTTCTAATTTACTTATTACTATTCTAAGCATCCATTGGTTATTTGGATTGTCATCATTTGTTCTATCAACAAATGAAGTGAGAAAATTTTCACACGCTGAAATAAATAAAGCTAAAGTATGCTGGTCCCCATCGTATGCGGGAATAGCATTAATGTGATAATTTTGTAATTGATTTGCCATAATTTGATTGTTATTTGAGCTTATTGTATTTTTCTCTGTTACTATAAGTTTGGGAGGTGCTAAGTTTATTTTTACTTTATTATTAAAATTGTCAACTGTCTCTGTTTCAGAGTCTGACATTAATTTATTAATCAATAATTTAAATTTGGGTAAAATTTTAATTAATATTTCCCGTAATATTTACTTCTAACTTTAATCGATTTTAGATTAAGGTAGGACAAGGAATTCAAAGGAACAATGAAAGCACTTACGCCAATGTGAAGATGAAGACGATTTCTGTTCTTCTTTGCTTCAGCATCATAAGATACAGCGAATAAGGCAGACAACTTCGTAGGCAGAAGTTCCGTATCAAACCTTATTTTCTCTTATGATCGCTCGCGCACTCACTGTATTTTTAATTGAAAGTTACTTAAATTATTTTTATCAACTTGGACGATGCTGTTCTTTGTTGACTTTGAAGCTGGTTCTGAGTTTTTAACGATAAAAATCGAAGTGCGGACTTTTGCGATTTTTGTCAAAAGGGCACTAAACTCATACTAACGACTGCGCCACTTAGAGTTGTACTTCAATTGAACTTCATAAAGTTAAATTTATTTACTTGAAGTTACAGTACAACGATATATATATTAAAATTTAAATAATATAAAATTTACAATAAAATACATATGAGTAATCTAATACCATTAAGGCTGGATGGCAAAGACTAACTGTTGAATATTAATGTTCGACATATATTTATAGACTATTAATTGCTGATCAATTTCCCCTCGGTAATGTCGCTGCACTTCAACCGGACGCTGAGTCGACGGAAAAGCCGGTGTAGCGCAACGTACCCATATGTGCTGACAGTAGCCTTGGTGTGTGTAGTATACCGGGTGGTGCAACCATAACTCGCGTAAACTAACTGGAGCAAGTGGCCGTTATGAATTCTGGATGTTCTAGGATGTGCTTTAACATTTCTGTGACTAATTTTGCTGCTTGACACAGAATCGTTGAAGAACATCCTAGGACATCCAGAATTCATAAGGGCCACTTGCTCCAGTTAGCTTACGTGCTGGCTACGTCCTTCACCTACAGAAACGAAAACCAACAGTGAAGCCAGTGAAGTAGTCTCCAAGTCTGTATGTAGTAAGCTGTTCCTATCGCTATGTTTTATTGTGTTTCGGGCTTGACATCGACTTCAAATAGATAAGTAGGTAGCTCATATGATATTATACATATTATTTAAATTAATTTTTGTCTTTTGACTTGAATATGTAATCCCGTTAGTTTTGCTTTTTAGTGCCTATTTTGAAGTCGGTTTTTTTAAGTTAATTTCATTTGAAAGTTTCTCGCGTCATTATCTCACAAACAACAACACGTGGCTTTAGTTTAATTAGAAACTTAATTTTATCTCTAATGAAGGCTTCTTAACCAGTCTATTATGAAAGTTTCAGCGAATCTGTCATAACAACTAACAATTGCCATAAACTACAATCACTTTACACATAACCGTTCTCTAAAAAGTAACAATAAAATACAACAGCTCACAATAATGATACGATTATTAAAATTTTGGTACAAAAATTCTTTGACGATCGTAGCATTATGAGCTGGACAACCGTCTTGTTGGTACCAAATCTCGTCTAAATTATCATAAACCCTTCTAATTGTTGGTAAGATATAATTTCTCATAATATTAAGATACCTTTCCCCAGTTAAATTATTTTCAAAAAAGAACGGACCAACAATGAACTAGCTGAATTATTTTTAAATTAACTGTCTAATCTATAAACAAAAATAACAGTTTTTTTACCTAATAAGCCGCACCAAACATTAATACCAAATCTGTCTTGCAATCGTCTTTATTCCCTTAGATGGGGATTTTCATTTGCACAATAATGCCTATTATCGCGATTATGCACACCAAAATTTGTAAATCTGGATTCATCAGTCCATATTATTTTAAAATGAAAATTTTCGTCATGCTAACATTGTCCTTGCTACCATCTGCAGGACTCCAGTCGCTTAGGGTAATCGTCAACATTTAAGCCTTGTACGATTGTAGGTTTGTATGGATGGTAATGACTTTGTTTTAATACACGGTGTACCGTACTTTCTGGAACGTCAATTTGTTCACCATAAAACCGAACAGGTTGCGGAGGGTTTTCGTTTGAAACCTCTAAGACGGCATTATTTCTTTCTTCATTCATTGGTAGTTATTTTGTGTTGAAGCTATCGTCGTTCAATAGATTGGTGATTATCCTGCGAAATATTTTGATGTTTGGTTGTCGTCTTTCTGGGTGGTTGTTTTGATGTGAATTTGCAGCTGCCTCAGTATTTCGATTAGAACGAATATAACATTCCAACATGTCAAAATATTCTTCATTACTGAACATATTGTTGAATAATATTTAAAATAAACAGGAAACAAACCATTTAGTACAAAATTTTAGGCAACGTGTTAAATACACCTCAAATTCTTCAGATAATTAAGAATGAGAGTATTATTAATTGTCGCGATAGTGTTGTATCCACAGCAACCTTTCTCCTGTTGTTTTTCAGTTGATTTACGGTTAAAAATTAAAGATATTTCAAAGGCGTCTTCGTAAAGTATTAATCTGATTTTTATTGAGTTCTCTAAGTAAATTTAGTTGTTTACTAGCTTTACCTATGTAATTAAATTATAACAATTTTTTAGGATAATGTTGTAATGTAAAATATCACTTGTAATAATGGGCCGATTCATTGGTGTGCTCAAAGTTCCTATTTTTTATCGTAAAGTAGAGGTCTATTGTTAGACTCCATGGCCTATTGCTTTTTGAAAACTTTTTTTGTCATTTGTTTTCTGGTATTGGATTTCATAGCCTACTATCCTCAAAACGGTTTTTCTCAAAATTGTCAGTGCAATTACAAGATTTCTCAAGAATGTTGTACATCATTGAAAAGCTCTTTTCACAGGCTATCACATGAGCAAAAAATCCAATATGGCTGCCATAATTAAAACAATCTTTGATACCTGTAGCTCAAAAACAAATGGCAATATAAAGTTGAGAATAGCACAAAAAGATTACTCTGTAAAAAGTGTCCTGATAATGTGCAAGTCTTAGACATGTCAGATCAACGCCTACTTAGATACTGAAGAAAAAAGAAATCGACAAATTTTGTTTCTTTTTAATAACTCAAAAACGAAAAGTTTGTATGTAGTTAGCGGTTTATATCGCTATGTTTTATTGTATTTCGGGCTTGGAATTGACTTCAATCAGATAAGTAGGTGGCGCATAAACTAATATTTTATTTTAATTAATTTTTGTCTCTTGAATTAACCATCCAGCGCTGGCGCGGTGTCTCACAGACATCGGGTATGGATCATTGCCGATCATTTTGAACAGACAGGTAGTCGGGAGTCGATCTTCTATGTAGCTTTCTATTTTTAGACGTTGTTAACGTGGCTAACGCACGCATTTGTGTAACTATTCAGGTATAATTTGGTAAAAGCGTCTGTGAGACCCCACGCCAGTTATCGTGCTATTGAAGTGAAACTGTTGTTGTTGAATATTACATGCTATATTTGCTTGACGGTAAATAATCTTCTGGTAACAGTATCATGAAAATACGATTTTGGTGAATTTTTATTAAAAAAATTCACTAATAGAGAGGTATCGATGGTGGGACTTTTTTTTTAAATGAGCGCGAACTAGGACCACTAGAACCCAGTTTCGATGTATATGTATATATATATATATATATATATATATATATATATATATATATATATATATATATATATATATATATATATATATATATATATATATATATATATATATATATATATATATATATATATATATATATATATATATATATATATATATATCCGATAACTCAAAAAATAGTTAACCGATTTTGATGAAACTCGACAAGTAGATTTCTTTTATTAATGGCTTGGATGAGTTCGTTACCCAGGAAAATCGGACAGGGTTTTCCGAAAAAAATTTGAGTTTTCTTTCAAAAAAAATTTTTTTCTCCGAAACTTACAAAGCTGTTTGAATGAAATTCACCATATATATTGCTCTGAGACAGACTTTACTACGTTACAAAATTTAACTTTCTAAGTTGATAGAAAATTGAACAATTCAAATTTTAAATCTTCTTTCGAAAAACATTTTTTTCTCCGAATATTACAAAGTTATTTTAATTATATTTGGTAAATATTTTGCCTTAGAGAAGGCCGTACCACACACCAAAATTAAACTATATAAGTTCATAGAAAGTTGAGTTATTAAATTTTGAAGTATTTAATAAAAATTCACTACCACAACGTACTTGCTGCGTCCCGAACTTTTTAATTTGTATTTATTGTTTACTTGCTGGATAAAAATAATAATATTAATAATCATAACTCTTATGTTTTTTAGAAAATAGCGTTCTCTTATGAAATGGAGCAAGCAAGACTACAGCGTGTATGGGACGAAATGTAACCTGAGGATTCTATTGACGAGACATCAGAAGGTGAGGAAGATTTTATGGAAACTCAAATTTTCGATTCACACACTGAGCAAGAAGACGAACCTATACTTCTACCAAAAATTTACAGGCTTGCTGTATTTATCGGTAAGGATGGGGATACAAAGAGGCGGAAACATACTTTCAACAAAAATGTTAGAACACGACGGTCTAACATTGCCATTCACCTCATGGAGTTAAACAATATGCTAAATCTGCAAAAGGTCCACTGGAATGTTGGAGTACTAAGTGAGTGGTGGACGTGCCGCCACCTAGTTGCGGAACCAAGTAGTATGTTATCACGCCAGCTCCAAATAACACAAAGTGTTAAAAAAATATAGACTGTATACAACTAACTAACAATTTAGAAAATTTTCAGCCCTGGCCCATTTCTACCCCAATATAGGGACAAAGTATGTTTCGCTCTCATTAGAGCTCTTCAGTACGGCATACTAATTGTAGCAAAAATGCACCAAAAATACGGTTATAGTATAGCAAGCCTTAAAATACTAAGTGAGTGGTGGACGTGCCGCCACCTAGTTGCGGAACCAAGTAGTATGTTGTCACGCCAGCTCCAAATAACACAAAGTGTTAAAAAAATAGAGAATGTATACAACTAACCTAGTCTTACATACTTTGTCACTATATTCCCAATAAACACACGTGCGTTTAATAAACGTCTATTTTACGTAAAGACCGTTGAAAAAACGTTATCGGTTATAAAAATTAACGTTCAATTCTAGGCTAAAAAGGCAACGTTACCATTTCTTCGTTGTAAAGACGTTAATTATGGAGAGTTTTTAGACATAATACTTAAACGTTATTTAAACACATTTCGCCTATCAAAAAACTACGTTTAGTTGAGATTAATACGTTGAATATATGTATTTTATTAAACATTTTATAAACGAAAGATATTTTGTGTGGTATAAACGTTATATGTAAAACAGGTATTTACCTAATTTTTGTGAAAAAATTAGGTAAACATTTTCTCGTTGTAAAGACCTTATTGATGAAGGGTATAATATTTAAACGTTGTTTCAACACAGTCCGCCTACCAAAAACCTACATGAAGTTAGGATTGATACATAAAATACACGTATTTTATTAGACATTTTATAAGTGAGAGATATTTATGTGATATAAACGTTATATTTAAAACAACTATTTTCCTAATTTTTGTAAAAAAAAAGCAACGAAACAATTTGTCATTGTAAAAGACCTTATTAATTAAGTGTTTTTAAACATAATATTTAAAGGTTGTTTCATCACAGTTCGCCTATGAAACACATGCACGAAGTAGGGATTCATACATAAAATATACGTATATTACCAGACATTTTTTAAGCGAGAGATATTTTATGTGATATACACGATATATTTAAAACCACTATTTTTCTAATTTTTGTTAAATAAGCAAATTACTTAACAATTTATTGTTGTAAAAGACGTTATTAATTAAGTGTTTTTAAACATCATATTTAGACGTAGTTTCAACAAGGTTCGCCTATAAAAATATACATGAAGTAGGGATTTATACATAAAATATACGTATCTTACTAGATATAATTTTAGCGTGAGATCTTATGTGATATATTATATTATGTACCTATAGTTATATAGGTTACATTTTTTCCTGGATTTTTAAAAAATTTTGTCACATAATCAATCTGAGAGGTATTCGACAATGCGTGTATGTTTTAAAAGGAGCTATTTTGTCTTTTGCATTCCACTGTGTAATACATAAAACATTTGTAAATGAGTAAGTGTTTGTGCACATGCTCAACGAGAATGAACAAGAAATAGAAATAGAAACAGAACAGGTGAAGTGATGGCGTACAGTGTGTAACATGGTGCTTGGAATTAAATTTTATTAAATATTATATTCAGTAAACACTTGTATGTTATGGTGAATGGTGGTCTATTATATAATTTATAATTGTTTTATACATATTTACAAAGAATGATTATCATCCTGTAGCGATTTCCCTTAAAAGTTTTGGAAATAGGTAGAGTTAGTGCAGCTCAAAGAGGTTGTAATATACAACCTCTTTGGTGCAGCTCAAAGTGTGAAGTTTTGCGTCTTGAAGTTAGATTAAGGTAAGCTGTATCACAATATGTAATAATTGTCTTCAAACGTTGTCGAAGTTAATCACATTTCTTGTACTTTGATTGCTATAGAGCGTTATTAGGTAGAATAAATAATTGGAACTTATGAGTTTAGCCGGCGTGTTTAAAATCGGCCATGTTGATTGCTTACTCATATTTTCAAGTTTAATTTTATTGAGGCATTAGACGTATATGTAACGTTTATGAATACACCTTTTTTCCTCTATTTTGATTGTTCGTGAATCAAACTTTCGAATGAGAGTAATAGGTTAGCTACGGGTTTAGCATTTATATATTCTGATGTATTTGTTTATTTTCCCCAGTTTAATTTAATTTGCACGATACATGTACACACACACACACACACACACACATATATATATATATATATATATATATATATATATATATATATATATATATATATATATATATATATATATATATATATATATATAATTTCATTAGAACCCACGAGACTAATGGCAGTAGTATATGGTAATCACAATTTTATGACCTATTTATTTCTATTTAATAGTTTATAATTTTAGATGCTGCAAAGCTAAATTTTCCCCAACGTGAAAAAGGCGACAGAGCAATCTTTTGTGCTGTTGAGGATTGGTTGAAATTAGCTACGTCGAAAAGGTCCAGAGCAAAAAACTAATGGAAGAATACTTTTTATTCTTGGTTCAGAAGTTGACAAATAATTTAAGAAATATATTTTTTATTTCATGATTAAGAAGCTATGATTGAAGAAGCTTATTATATTTTTAGAATGTGGTATTAATTATTTTAGTTTTTTGATAATGAAATGTACGTTTTTTAAATATATTTTTGTTTTTTAAATAAAGTTATTTTTATTTGACATTTGACTTGTTTGGATCTAATCCATTTTTATAAAGCCCATTTAAAATTATAAACATAAATAATAATTTCTCAATGGTAGGTTTATAAAATTTTGCAGAGTAGCAAGTTTAGAAGTTTTGATGAGCAATGAGCACTTAAAGTAAGTATCTACACCGCAATGAGGTCCAGTTTGATACTTCTACACCTAATTATCGTTTGTCCTATAAGTTGCCATCGTCAAAAAAATTATCGTACTCATCTTCTCCTGTCAGCTGGGTTGAAAAACTATCATTTGGTAGGTATGTATTAGTTGTAATTCAAACGTTTATTATACGTCGTTAATACAATCAGATTAACGTGACAGATCCCGTTGATAAACATTAATTATAAACGTATATTCTTCATGACAGATGGTTAAATCAACGTTGCAAAACCCTTCTTAATAAACATGTATAAAAAATGTATATTTTACGTTATTAACGGCAAATAGTTTAACGTTACAAATTCCCGTTGATAAACGGTAATTATAAACGTATATTCTCCATTACAGATGATGGTTAAATTAACGTTGTAAAATCCTTGTTAATAAACATGTAAGAAAAACGTATTTAAACGTTAAAACATACATGTATAAAAACGTTTTTATATTGGTTTTATTATATGTTTATTCGGGCGACATTTTTACCAAAATTAAACGTAAGGTAGCAGTTTCCTTTTAAACGTTTAATTAACGAACATGTGTTTACTGGGTTGGGGTAGAAATGGGCCAGGGCTGACAATTTTCTAAATTGTTAGTTAGTTGTATACAGTCTCTATTTTTTTAACACTTTGTGTTATTTGGAGCTGGCGTGACAACATACTACTTGGTTCCGCAACTAGGTGGCGGCACGTCCACCACTCACTTAGTGTTGAAAGGCTGGCTATACTATAGCCGTATTACTTTTGGTGCATTTTTGCTACAATTAGTATGTCGTACTGAAGAGCTCTAATGAGAGCGAGACCGGTATACGGTTCTAATTGTTGCGAGAATGCATCTAGCCTTACATAATGTTGGAGTATTTTTTTCAATGAAGCTATGTTGAATTCAATTGTCGAAAATACAAACAAATTGATTAATAAATGTGCTACGAATTATGGAATAGAAAAATCATTAAGACCTACAGATTTAATAGAGATCAAAGCCTTTTTGGGCTTATTGTATTTGGCAGGTTGTCTAAAGAGTAGTCGTCACTTTTGGCTTACTATGTCAAAAGAAAGATTCCTGATTCCTCTTAGACACCTAAGGTTTGATGATCGTGAACGAGAGATCAACGAAAGGTTGTTGATAAACTGGCTCCGGTCAGGGACTTATTCACAATATTTGTTGAAAATTTCAAAGGGAGTTATGCTTTCAGTGAATACAATAAAAATTGAAACTGACCCCGGATATGTGTTCTGGGGGCCTAATTAGCGCTCATTTGAAGAAATGTTTTCAAAATTCAAAAGTCGGGATCTCCTCAAAGTGATTTTTTTAAATAAAATTCACTCAAAAGACTGAGGATTTCCCTTGATTTCCCTATGATTCCATCATCAGATGCTGATGTGGTGAAAATGTGACCGCCTCAGGAGTATACCCTTTCAAACAAATAAATATCTTTTCAAATCGGTCCGCAATTGACCAAAATATCTGCGAACATACATACAAAAAACTCGGGACGCAGCAAGTGCGTTATGGTCGTGAATTTTTATTAAATGATTCAAATTTAAATAACTCAATTTTCTATAAACTTAGAGAGCTTAATTTTAAGTAGTAAGGTCTTTCCTAAGCCAAGATATCCACAAAACTTCATTAAAATAACTTTGTAATTTTAGGAGAAAAAAATTTTTTTCGAAAGAAAATTTAAAATTTGGATAACTCAATTTTCTCTAAACTTAGAAAGTTGAATTTTGGTACATAGTAAGATATCTCCTGAGGCAATATATATAGTAAATTTCATTAAAACAGCTTTGTTACTTTCGGAGAAAAAAAATTTTTTCGAAAGAAAACTCAAAATTTTTCCGGAAAACCCCGTCCGATTTTTCTGGCTAATGAACTCATCCAAGCCATTTATAAAAGAAAGGCACTTGTAAGTTTCATAGAAATCGGTTAATTATTTTTTGAGTTATCGGACGGATATATATATATATATATATATATATATATATATATATATATATATATATATATATATATATATATATATATATATATATATATATATATATATATATATATATAAACATATAAAAATTGAAACTGACCCCGGATATGGGTTCTAGGGGTCCTAGTTCGCACTAATTTAAAAGAATTTTTGCAAAGTCTCACCATCGATACCTCTCTATTAGTGAATTTTTTAAAATAAAAATTCACTAATTATGCATATTGTGCTTTCTCAATATTCTGTGTATTGCCCAGATAGATAAACCCAAATCTTGAGAGCTACTTCTTAACGAACTTTGTAGACATGCTTCAAAATATGCAAGAACTATAATTTCATTCATTTTAATGTCTTCAATTTGGAAGGTTAACAACTCGTCGTGTCAGTATTATTCTATGACTTGACGGCTTACTTTTAATTCTGCTGAATTTTGTTCTATTCATTGGAGCTAAATAAAGGAATATGTTGTTAAATGTTCGAACTGTTGTCTCAACTATTCTGTTACATTCACCATATATTGAACTAGAGCTAAGTAGAAACCTGTAATTAGTCGATGATCAAACTGTGTCATCTACCACAACAGCAAACTGTAATGATCATAATTTCATGTGGTAGCGATCTATCTTTATTGGCGATTATGTGATATCGAGAGTAGCACATGTAAATAAATGATTTATAGCCATAAAATATAAATATTAAATTCTATGTTGAAATCAGTACCTCGTGAAAACAAATCTTTATTCAATGTCCTTGTCCTTATTGTCCTTATTAACTAACTAAATTATCTGTTCCCGCTTTTAGACATATGTGTCATCTATTAGAATTTACCTTAAGCAATTTGAGATCAACAGTTTGAATATGAAAGAAAGCTGAGGAGGCTTAGAGTCAACGTCAGTGTCATATAAAATAAACAAGATATCCACTAAATTTCATTAAAATAACTTTGTAATTTTCGGAGAAAAAAAATTTTTTCGAAAGAAAATTTAAAATTTCAATAACTAAATTTGCTCTAAACTTAGATAGTTGAATTTTGTTACGCAGTACAATCTCTCCTGAGGCAATATATATACTAAATTTCATTAAAACAGTTTTGTTACTTTCGGAGAAAAAAAACTTTTTTGAAAGAAAACTCAAAATTATCCCGGAAAACCCCGTCCGATTTTCTGACTAACGAACTCATCCAAGCCATTAATAAAAGAAAGGCACTTGCCAAGTTTCATCGAAATCGGTTAATTATTTTTTGAGTTAGCGGTTGGATAACTACACACACACACACATATATATATATATATATATATATATATATATATATATATATATATATATATATATATATATATATATATATATATATATATATAACATATAAAAATTGAAACTGACCCCGGATATGGGTTCTAGGGGTCCTACTTCGCACTCATTTGAAAGAATTTTTTCAAAGTCTCACCATCGATACCTCTCTATTAGTGAATTTTTTTAAATAAAAATTCACTAAAAATACATACAGAGGAACACAGAACTTCCTCCTTTTTAGCGAATTTTTCGTAAAGCGAAAAATTCACTAATGAGGAGATCTGTGTTTATACACACATACATACACACACACACACACACACACACACATATATATATATATATATATATATATATATATATATATATATATATATATATATATATATATATATATATATATATATATATATATATATATATATATATATATATATATATATATATATATATATGTCGTATCGAAAACTCAAAAAATCATGGGCCGATTTTAATTAAATCTGGTACGTATTATCGCTTTGTAAGTGGCTCGGACTAGTTCGTTCCCCAGGAAAATCGGACAAATTTTTCCGGGAAAATTTTGGGTTTTCTTTTGGAAAAACTTATTATCTCCGAAAATAACAGAATTATGATAACCAACTTTAGCATATACGTTTGCACTCTCAAACTTACCCTACATGACGAAATTCAGATCTCTAGGTTTAAAGGAAAAAAACGTTTTAATAATAAAAGTTTGGGTGCCACTGGTGATCAGACGAAAGCACAAGAACAAAATATTTTGTATGACTAACAAAACCAATTGAATATTACATACAACCGTTAAGTTTTCTTGACGCAAAAATGTCAGGAAGTATCAGATTTTTTTTTAAATGTATCATTTTTTTCTTAAGACCTCAAAATCGCGAACTAAAACGTCAAAATTTGCAATTTTCAGACAACGAATTTGAAACAAATACAGATTATGTAGAATATATGTCGCAATAAGTGTGTTTTACAAAGCCTTAAGCTTCAGCTTCAATCATCATTGTCCTTCATTTTACTAAAATATTTTCGAAAAATTCATTTCAAATAGACCCTCCTTCTGATGCTTCGGCAGTAGTTTCAACTATAGAGTTTATGGTTCAATACTCTATATTTAAGCAAATTTTCGTACAAAAAATTCGTTATTGAGAGGACCGCGACTTATGAATTTTAAAAAGATTTCATCAAATGAGCACGAACGAGAACACCTAAAACCCATATTCGGGGCTAGTTTCAGTTTTTGTCTGTTTACACATATACAGGGTGACGCATTTCCACGGTAAAGCTCAATATATCCATTATTATACAAGATATGAGAAAAAAGTGTATACTTTAATTATAGGGTATCTCGAGTTGCATCTTATAAACCTATTTAACAATCACGGGCTGGTCCATAAGTCGTTGGTAATACACACTTTTTTTTAAATAGAACAACCCCTTATGTTATTGCGTTTTTCTGTTTTCCATCAAATTATAATGCATGTTTGTAAGAAAAAAAATTGATATGGTTCATTGTTTTTGAGTTATTTCATTGTTTTGCAACTTTTCACGTTTTTGGCACATATTTCAAATACATATCACAAATTGTAATAAGGCGTTTTTATCAATAGATAGCGGAGGCCCATGGATATGACGCGTTCAGAGAGCATTTTGTTTGTATTGCTATTCAAAAAATCGATCTGCCGTATACAGGCACTCTCAAATAGTAACTGAATTTTAAAAGTTTTCGCAAAAATGTTTTTAGTGTTTCTGTAGAAATTATTTTTGTAAGATTTTTTTCTTTTCAGATTCTTTTAAATTTTGGTGCTAAAGCTGTTTGTCAATAATTATATCTTGGCAGGTGTGTAAATAGCTTAAAGATGTTCGTTGGCCAGGACACCGGACCAGATTTTTTGTAGAACTTTTAAAGTTAATTTTCGAAAAATGTTTGTACTTTTTGAAGCAACAAAGCTATTTTAATGAAATATGGTGCATTGTTAGGTCTATATAGGTTATACTGCCAACCAAATGTCCCTCTTTTGAAAACAAGACATATTTGCCATTAAAAATATTTTTACAAAAATGCGCTACCATAACGCACTTGCTGCGTCCAGACTATTTGAAGTCCGTTAACTAGTACTAGGGTTATATACGCTGCAAAATGATTGTTTGGAAGTGGAGCAAATGTGCAAAGTTTTACAATTGTATGAAAATGAAGGGAAAGCAATTTCAACATTTATTTAAGAACCTGCTCTCATTCTTGATATTTTGTCTTATTCTTTAATTGATGATTTCATTGCCATATCCAAACCAGAATTTAAAAACTCCTATGTTGTCGAGAGCAGAATTGAAAATCTTTAAAACGAGATGACACTAAACATAGACTGGCATTTAAAATTTAAGCGTACTTTCAGCTCCCCCCCTAAGAGGTAGGTTGGTAGGTTCTGAGACACCAAAACTTACGCCATCATGCTTCCCCGTTGAAAATAAAGTCGACGTGTAACGGCTTTTTTCTTATTTTTTTTAAAACTCCGATGTTTTTCAGGTGGGAAACTTTAATTGACACAGTCTATATAAACACACATAACCACATCCTGAACTGAATATAAATCTTCACAAAAGAATTTTAAAGATCTGTAATACCTTAGCCCTTATTTGCAAATCCACGTCTACAGAAGGAAGCTTGCCTCAACAATAGGAGTCATCCAGTCAAGAACATAAATTCGAAAGATTTGTAGGGTAGCATCTTTCTTGACTGCTGACGCAGTTTGGAACCCCATTCGGTTGTTTGATTGTTATTGACATGAAAGAAATAAATGGATGTATTATCAGACCTTACAACAGAGATTTGTAATGGAAAAAATAAGCTGATTCAGTAAGAAAAGATATAAAACATTACATTGTAACTTATTTTACTGGACCTTAGAGCATATACTTTACAAAAGAAAGTACTGGATGCAATATTTTTTTCTCAACATAGGCAACTTATTATAATCATTAAAATTTTTCTTCATTGAATAAACATAAAATATTATATCTTTTAGTTATTAAAAGGCTTTGAGTGAATTTTCGTAGAATATATACAGGCTCATTGATGGTCGATGGTAGGTTAGACCTTTATGGCAAACGGGACATAGGATTAATCTGAAAATTTGGATACTGCCATAAATAAGCACGACCTGTCTTTCTAAAATATTTTTATTTTGGTGGTGTTGTCGCTTCTACTCAAAAGTAGTAACAACTTTCTTATTTTTAATAGGACATCCTATATATTATTTTGTTTTTAGAATTGAAATTTCTTTGTGATCATTTTCTCTTAATAGCTTCCTATACCCACCTACACCGGTTTTCGAGATACTACTTATTTAATTTTTTTTCTCAGAAAAATGGTCCCACTAAAATTTTAATTTACCTGCTATTTGTACCTTTAGAGGGTTGAAATTTCGCTCACAGTTTGGAAAGCCTGGTATTTAATAGCTGCCTAATAAATTCATTTCATGTTATACTGGGCGGCTTAAAATTGATGATTTTAACGTGACACACAAAAAAGGCCAAAACTTTTTTTTCAAATAGAACACCTGTATATTATTTAAAATTCTGAAAGGCAATTCAAGTTGATGTACTATAGTGATATACCTAGCTCGTCAAGTTTTCGAAATAATCGCAATAATTAATGAAAAATACATTATCTTTACATAATTTGTATTAGTTGATCATGCAACGCCATCTGATATGACAATTGCTTAATTATTTACTGTGTTTGACAGACGCCGAAGTTTTAAGATTCATTTGCGATTTTCCACTTAATATTTAATTGAAAACAAGTTAAGATGGAGCGAAATAATTACTCAAATGGAGTTTTAATGACACTATTTATTCTTCATGGACAATGCGACAAAATTGTAGTAAGAACATGTAAGAAATTCAATGAAATGTATCACGAATTGCAAGCAATGAGCGAAAGAAAGGTTATGCGAATACAAGATAATTTTTTCAATTATTAATTATTATTAGATTCTAAACATTTTACAACAAATTCTCAAAATATCCCCATTGTCTTCTAAGCATTTCAAAATCCGGCGAAGAACACCATCAGTTGTCGCTTTATGTATTTCATTAGCATCTAGTTGGTCGATGCAATCGGTCACACGTTGACGTAGCTCCTCTTCAGTGTTCACTGGTGTCTGGTATACCTTTTGTTTTAAAGTACCCGAAAGGGTACGAGGGGTGTGGGGTCGGGGGACCTTGCAGGCCAATCCCATGGGCCCAAACTCCTAAACCAGTGGTCATCAAATATCTGGAACAGCTCACGTGTTACCTCTTGCAATGTGCGGGTGCTCCATTCAACTGGAACCAAGAAGTACGGAAATCTTCTAATGTTAAATTTTTCAAAAAATTTGATACTACTGTCCTTAAAATGTGGAGGTATTGATTGCTATTTAATGGCTCATTGTAAATGAAAAACCTTATTTGGTTGTCTTTTAAGAGGCTCTGCTTGACCATGTGTGAATTTTAATCGGCCCCAAAAATGTAGATTCTTTCTATTGATAATGCATTATCTAGAAAACTTGGCTTTGTCTGTCCATATTATTTTTCTCAAACAGTTAGGATCCTCTTCAATGCGTATTAGGAGTGTCTCACAATGTTGAATATGACGTTGGTAATCATCTGGTTTCAGGCGTTGAAGTGTTATAAATTTAAAAGGATGCATGTTGTGCTTGGCCTGAATCTTTTGCACCGCATAATAAGTTACGCCTAAATCATATGCTGGACTTTGGATGGAAGTTTGTAGATATGCGTGGAAATAGGCTGAAACGTTCACTATATTTTCTCCATTCGACGTTACAGGCCTTGGCAAACTTCGAGTTGCCCCAAGTTTTGAACCATAATTGATAACATTATCTTGTATCCGCATGAACTTTCTTTCGTTCATTGGTTGCAATTCAGGATACATTTCATTGAATTTTCTACATGTTCTTGCTACAATTTTGTCACACTGTCCATGAAGAATAAATAGTGTCATCAAAACTGCATTTGAGTAATTATTATATCATTATATATATATATATATATATATATATATATATATATATATATATATATATATATATATATATATATTTGTCTATGAGGATTAAGTTTATAGTTACTTCTGTGGTATCAGTTGTAGTGTGTTGGTAACAGCAAACACTCTGGAATGATATTTCTAGAAGGGACCAGCAGTCACAGGTGTAGAAAAGTGTAGGAGGTCTAGAATTTCTATGGAGAGTATAAATAGATGAACGATACATAGAGTTAGGTAGTATTGCATTAGTGTGGTGTAAAAGAAGTGATCATAGAGTATTAAGCGAGTCAGCAGTAAGTGTTGGTGTTTAGGAAGCGATTATAGAAGGCGAATAGTGGAATATAGTTATATGGACATTTAATAATAGAGAAGAGAAATAGTTTGGTTGATACTGGTGTTGGAAAATAGTTGGTAATAATAAATTAGTAGTTTGGAAAGCTGTGTTTTGTTAATCAACAAATCCAGAAACCCGTAGAATGTAACAATATATATATATATATATATATATATATATATATATATATATATATATATATATATATATATATATAATAATAATTCCTTTATTTGTCTTGTCGTCTTTCACATGAGCATATACAATAAGTAAATTTCCATATTAACTAAAACAAAACAAATCTTAGGGCGAAGTTCAGCCCGATACCGTAGTATCCGCTGTTCTACCACTTAAACCCTATTAAATTATTAGTGGCAAGCCATTTACCTTTCTGAACTCTGATTTGAAAAAAAAACGGAGTAAATTATAAGCGATCCATATCAGGGCGACACTCACTCGTACCCATACATCCACACGCGTTCACATAGTCATACATTCAAGGTGTTATCTTCACGTGTCCATGCACATACACCTGCTCACTGCTCACACAGCCTCTGTACGCAACGTACATTTAAAACACTCGCCCACATAGCCAAAAACTCCCAATCTCTCACATAAAGTCTCACACTCATACACTTATACACTCACCTGCCCACACCCAAGGACGTGTACTATATATATATAAATACACTTTTCAACTGACCTTGGATTTGGGTGCTAGGGGCCCCAATTCGCGCTCATTTGAAGAAATTTTCCAAAAATTTTACCATCGATACCTCTCTATTAGTGAACTTTCTTAATGAAAATTCACTAGTTGCTAAAACCGTGTTTTTTTAAAGATTACTTCTTTTTATTAACCGCATTGCCTGAAATGTTTGTATGTATTAACTCTGTCAGTGAAGCTAAATAATGTAAGTTTTTTCAATACAATTCTTCCCCTATAGTGCTAACGATATTTTAACAGCATAATATTACAGAATAAAAATTGGATCCGTTATAACATTAACGTCTTTCACAGAGTCTTTAGATATAACGTTTTTGCTGAATATTTTATATGCTCAAGGCGTTTTGGTAATCTTTCCAATATCTGCACTTCGACCTGTATAAATATTTGACAGATGAAAAACAATTTCAGGAATCGGATGTCAGAGGCTTATATGTATATTTATTCCCGTATTGTAACTTTGTATATGTTTATCTTTTGTTACTCCGCACCCCGTTGGGTTCGTATAATCTGCAAGAATAACATACAGAGAACGATCTGTCTCTCTCTCTCTCTCTCTCTCCCGATCTATATTTACCTTTCTCTCACTATGCTTGTCAGTGTAAAGCATTAAATGTTACAGAGATAATATTTGGTCCGTCTATTCTGGAATATTAAAACGGCAACTTAACAAAATGGCCAGATTAAAAACACTTCAAGTTTTCGTTCGGAAATATATTTAAAAAAATAAAAGCTCTGGACGCAGCAAGTGCGTTATGGAAGTGAATTTTCATAAAAATGTTTTTAATTACAAATATATCGCTCTAATGCGAGCAGGCATCAATTTGGTTACCGGTATAACCTATATAATAGGAAGAATGTACCATATTTTATCAAAATAATTATTTGAAAATGTACAAAAATTTTCCGAAAATAAACTTTAAATATTTCCGAGAAAACTGGTCTCCTAGCCAATGAAAATTAAGTTAATAGCCAATTGAGTTATTGAAATTTGAAACATGTAATGAAAATTCGCCACCAAAACGCCCTGGCTGCGTTCATACAAAAATTTTCCGAAAATAAAGTTAAATGTTGGTTTCCTAACCAACAAAACTTACGTTAATAGCAAATTGAGTTATTGAAATTTGGAGGATTTAATGAAAATTTGCTACGAAAACGCACTTACTGCGTCCAGATTTTTTGCTTACAAACATGCATCATATTTCGATAAAAAATGCTAAAATGCAATAACGAATTTGTTCTGCGAAAATTAGCTAAAAATTATAGACCGTTAAACCATAAACTTCACTAAACCTACAGCGAAAGCATCAACTTAACTAAACCGACAGCCAAAGCATCAGAGAAAAAGTCTATTTGAAATGAATTTTCTGTAAATATTTGAAATGAATTTTCTGTAAATATTTTAATAAAATGAAGGGCAATGACGGTTGAATCTGAAACTTAAAGGTTCGCAGAACACTCTTTTTGCAACATTTTCTTTTCACAATCCGTATTTTTTTACGTTCTTTGCCTAAACATTGCCAATTTTGACGTTTAAAATTGTGAATTTGACGTCTTGAGGAGAACTCCAAAATTTGTTTCCGGGAAAACCTTGTGCGATTTTCCTGGCTAACGAACTTGTCCAAGCCACTTGCAAAAGGAAGGTCCTCACCAAATTTGATCAAATCGGTCTATTATTTTTTGAGTCATCAGTACGATATATACATACATATATGTATATATATATATATATATATATATATATATATATATATATATATATATATATATATATATATATATATATATATATATATAAACACGGATCTCCCCATTAGTGAATTTTTTTAAGAAAATTCCCTAAAAAAGAAAATTTGAATCACCAACGACTTATGGGCCATCCTGTAATTCTGGAAATATTTTTTTAAGATGTAGCTCAAGACACCCTATACGAAAATTCGACAAAAATTATATACCATTAACCGATAAACTCTATAGCCAACACTACTGTCAAAGCATCAGAGAAAGCGTCTATTTCAAATGAATTTTCTGGAAATATTTAGTAAAGTGAAATGATGATTGAAACTAAGACTTTAGGCTTCTTAGAACATTCTCCTTCAGACATTTTTCTTCCATAGCTCATATTATTTTTAGGTTCATTGCCTAAATATTACTAATTTTGACGTTTTGAGGAAAACCCAAATTTATTTTTCTTTAAATACCTGTAACCTTTTTGTCCTTTAATCCTACAAAGCTAAATTTGGGTAGGTAACTTACCTATAATGATGTAAATCTGCGTACAAAATTTTGTTGTCCTTACTTTGTTAATTCCGGAGATATATATTTATTTGCGAAAGAAAACACAAAATTTTCCGGGAAAACCTCTGCGGATTTTCCTGGCTAACGAACTTGTCCAAGCCACGGGCGAAGGGAAGGTACTCACCAAGTTTTATCAATCCATTATTTTTTTAGTTATAGGTTAGAACATAAATATATAAATATATATGTATATATATATATATATATATATATATATATATATATATATATATATATATATATATATATATATATATATATATATATATATATATATATATATATATATATATATATATATATATATATATATATATATATATATATATATATATATATATATATATATATATATATATATATATATATATATGAATGTGTTTGATTGGCAATTTTACTAATTATGTAAATAATTGTTACGTATACTTTTAATGTAATATATCCCGGGCATGCACCATGTAAACAAAAGGTTAGTTAACGTATCCTTAGATAGCTCAGTGGTAGCGTGCTTGTATTTACGCAGAAGGTTGCTTGATCAATTTCAGCTCGACGAATGTATGTTTTTGTTTTTTTTTTTTCGACATTTGATGATATAACAGTGCACAGATTTCTTACGTTTTAAACAAGATCACATTTTTGTTTAAAACGGTTGGATAACTTTGTCACCTTTGAGTCTGAAATTATAAATTTCAGTAATATTTTGCTATTGTTGATATTGAAAAGAAAATTGTTTGATTAGGTTGACTAAAACGAAATCATTCTGGCGATCAATTGGGAAAAATAACTGCTACGTTTTTAATTTGGAAAACACTTTACTTTTCTAAATATGAATTAAGTTTCCTTCTGGAAATCTTTTGTAGCTATAATGAAATTTGTTTGAAAGAGATTACACTGTCTATAGATGGAGCAACATCTAATTTTTTAGCTTCATACAAAATTGCGTTTTGGGCATTTTTATCAAAAGGAGTTAGAACACAAGTTTTTTTAAAATTATTTCAACAACACACCACGAGGGCTTACAGCCTAAATACTATCGTACCGTGGGTGCCGACAAGGAGGAAAGAGGCAACTTGTTAATTCTGGACTTGAAGGTTTGGAGGTTCGGAGGAGAAAGAAAAACATGTGCCGGCAAGGAATTCCACAACTTGGAAGTCCTCGGGACAAAAGAGCGGGCATAACAAAATGTTCTATGTCTGGTGACCTGGACAGTAAAAGGGTACATTCGCTCTGTTCCCCTGGTAGATCTGTTGGGGGCAGCAGGTAGAGGAATCATGGAAGAAAGCTCATTCGAGCAGTGCCCGTGCAGATATCTGTAAAAGAGAGAGAGGTCACCAACGGCACGTCGTTGGGCAAGAGATGGCAGCCTTTGGGTGAGGGTATGGTCACCGATGAGACTTATAGCTCTCTTCTGAATGGAGTCCAGGATAGCTAGCGTAGAAGCAGCATCGGCACCCCAGATGTGGCAGCAGTATTCGAGGTTTGGCCTTATTTATGAAGTATATAAGGTATAGAGATTAGCTGGTGAAAAGCATTTGCGAGCCTGGAAGAGGAAACATAATTTCTTAGCAGCCGCTTCTGCAATTGATGTGACATGTTGGCGCTAATTAATATTTCGACCCACAGAAATGCCAACAAGTGAAAAGGACTCATTACTTTACTTGGTTGTTCATTGTGATGGGTCTAGGGCTGGTATGTCTCTTATAAGATAGAATGCAAGACTGAGATTTGATGAAGTTAATTTGTACAAGATTTCTACTGCCCCGCAGGAGATCCACAGAGACAGAACCCTCCATGAATCTGCGATCCTTATCTAATTGGGCTAAAGAGACAGGCTTAGAATATTGTATATTTGAGTGGAGGGTGCTGCCATCCACGTAACAGTGAACTGGGTTGGATGTGCTAGAGAGGAGGTCATTGATGTTGAGAAGAAACAAGGTAGTGGGTAAAGCTGAACCTTTAGGGACTCCTGCATTAATTGGATACAGTTTAGAGGAATGGCCATCTACGACAACAGAAATTCTCCGGTTGGAGCGGAAATTTGCTGTCCAGGTACAGAGTTTGGGTGGTAGGCCATAGGCCGGAAGTTTATTAAGCAGCGCTGCGTGTCAGACCTGGTTAAATGCTTTGGATATGTCTAGAGCGACAATCTGGGATTCACCGTGTAGTTCCATAGACTTGTTCCAAGAATGGGTGACAAAGCAAAGGAGGTCGGCAGTTGATCTGCGCTGACGGAATGATAATAGATATATATCAATGGTAACACCTTGGAAATAATTCTTTAAATGTGCGATCGATCTACAAGGTCGGTGTAAGTTTATAATATTAATTTAAGCAATATGCCGTATAATAATAGTGTACAATTCTTATGAAAATTCACTACTATAACGCACTTTCTGCGTCCAGAAATTTTTGTTCACTTTATCAATAGTTCCGATGTAAATAGCTTAAAAGTTTACGTGAAAATAGCAAGTGAAATACTACGTAGTTGGTAACGGTCACAGTTCTGCCCGAGGGTGTACAGTTTTCCATATTTATATCATAATTTAAAAGCCTCTATTTTATCCTTTGTTTCACTTAGGAGTTATAACTATAAATAGCAGCGCAAGTGTTTCAACCACAGGCATATGCCTTCATGAACGCATGATTATACATTCAACAGTGACCCATATTTTTTTAATAACGTCTCAGCACCGCCGTCGGCACTTGATATCTTTTATACACTCTGAAAGTTACGTGACGTCAGATCCGTCACCACGTACACATACCCACGCGATGAATACGTAAATTCATCGTTTGCAAATTGAAAGAAGTCGTTAGTGAGCCTTTCAGAATGTACACGTAGCGATGATCAAAAGGAAGCGTCAAGTATAAAACACGAAGAGGATGATGAGAAAAGATGAAACTTCTGAGGTGAGATCTAGTCGTCTATGTGGATATGCAGTCAAAAGTTTCATTGTTTTACGTAAAGATTTTTATAGAAATAAGTCTGTTTAAAAATTTCGTAATATACGTAATAAATCTGGTAACATTTGAAATTTCGAAGGCAGCAAGTGCGTTGTGGTACCAAATTTTCATAAAAGTATTTAAAATCAGTAAAAACAACCAAATAATTGGACTAGGGAGAAATAACAGTTTTTAGCAAATTTTCTATAAAAAATTCACTACTGAGGAGATCGCTACTTTTGTATTTTGGAAACATTTCTTCAAATAAGTACAAACGAGGCCCCATAGGACACATAGCTGTGGTCGGTTTCAGTTTGAGTGAATTTTCTTTAAAAAAAAATTCACTAATGATGAGATCTCGACTTTTGAATTTTGAAAAAATTTCTCCACATGAGCGCTAATTAAGCCCCCTAGAACACATATCCGGGGTTAGTTTCAATTTTTACATGTTTATATATATATATATATATATATATATATATATATATATATATATATATATATATATATATATATATATATATATATATATATATATATATATGTATGTATGTATGCATCACACCGATAACTCAAAAACTAATGGGCCCATGTTGATAAAATTTGGCATGTACCTTCCCTTTGTAAATGGCTTGGACAAGTTTGTTAGTCAGGACAATCGGACGAGGTTTTTTGGAAAAATTTTGAGTTTTTATTTTAAAAAAAATTATCTCAAAAACTAAAAAAGCTATGATAACCAAATTTGGTAGGTAGGTTTACGATATAAAAAGTAAACTACAGACCAAAATTAACATTTATATGTTACAAGGAAAAAGTTATAATAAAATATTTTGTGACATCATTTCTATGAAAATTCACTACCATAGCGCACTTGCTGCGTCCAAGCTTTATATATATATATATATATATATATATATCTATATATATATATATATATATATATATATATATATATATATATATATATATATATATATATATATATATATATATATGTATATATATCCGACCGATAACTTAAAAAATAATGGACCGATCTTGATCAAATTTGGTAAGTGCCTTTCTTTTGCAAGTGGCTTGGATAAGTTCGTTAGTCAGGAAAATCAGCCCAGGTTTTTCTGGAAAATTTTGTGTTTCCTTTCGAAAAAATTAATATCTACGGAAATAACAACGTAAGGGCAATTTAGCTCTGTAAGTTAAGAGATAAAAGGGTTATGGGCATCTAAAAATAAAAGATTTGGCGTTTTACTCAAAACGTCAAAGTCGCGATTTAAAACGTCAAAATTGGCAACATTTAGGCAAAGAACCTGAAAATAGAAGCTACGGAAAAAAATGTCTCAGGAAGCATGTTTTACAAAGCCTGGAGTCTTAGATTCAACCATCATTGTCCTTCATTTTACTAAAATGTTTCCAGAAAATTTATTTCAAATAGACCCTTTATGCTTTAGAAGTAGCCCCTTAGCTATACAGTTTATCGTTTAATGGTATATAATTTTTGTCCAATTTTCTTAAAAAATCAATAAATCTCAATGTATTCGTTACTATACAAGATACAAAAAACAATGTATACATTAATTATAGGGTGTCTTGAGCTACATCTTAGAAAATTATTTCTATAATCACAGGCTGGCCCATAAGTTGTAGGTGATACAAATTTTCTTTTTTTTATTCGAACACGCCTTCTATTATGGCAGTTTTACATTTTCCATCGAAATATAATGCATGTTTGTAAGAAAAGAAATTCTGGACGCAGCAAGTGCGTTGTGGTAGCGAACTTTAATTAAATGCTTCAAATTTAAATAGCTCAATTTGCTATTAAGCTATAAGGTTGACCAAGAAGTCAGTTTACACTTTTAGTTTGCTTTCAGAAATGTTGGTACATTTTCAAACAATGAAGTTATTTTGATGAAACATGGCTCATTGTTTTTACTATATAGGTTATACTGGTAAGCAAATTTAATCATTGCTTTCTTAAAAAAAACACACATATTTGCTATTAAAAAACATTTTTATGAAAATTCACTACCATAACGCACTTGCTGCGTCCAGGCTTTTTATATGTTTATATATATATATATATATATATATATATATATATATATATATATATATATATATATATATATATATATATATATATGTATCACATTGATAACTCAAAAAATAAAGGGTCGAATTTGGTAAGTACCTTCCTTTTGCTTGGATAACTTCGTTAACCAGAAAGATCGGCTCAGGTTTTGCCGGAAATAACAAAGTAACTGCAACCAAATTTGGCGGGCGTGTTTGTTACCAAAGGTGAATCATAAACAAAAATGTAGGGCTGTAAGTTGAAAGACCAAAAGGTTACAAGCATTCAGAAAACAAAAATTTGGGGTTTCCTCAAAACGCAGGTTTATGTCATAAAAAGTAAACTACGTACCAACATTTAGATCGTAAGTTAAAAGACAAAGAGGGAAGATAAAGAAAACGATTTTGGGGTTTTCCTCTTAAAAGGTCAAAGTCGCGATTTGTGACGTCAAAATTTAGGCAAAGAACTTGAAACGAATACGGGTTATGTAAAGAAAATGTTGCATGAAGAACCTTTTACATACCCTTAAGTTTTAGCTTTAAGCGTCATTGTCGGTCATTTTACTTAAATATTTGCTGAAAATTAATTCCAAATTGACATTTTCTCTGATGCTTTGGTAGTAGCTTTAGGTAAGTTTACGATTTAACGGTCTATAATTTTAAGCTAATTTTTGTAGAAAAAATTCATTAATGAGGGGACCGCAACTTTTGAATTTCAAAAAGATTTCTTCAAATGAGTGCGAACTAAGCCCCCTAGAACCCACTCCTGGTTTTAGTTTAAATTTTTATCTATTTACATATATACAAGGTGACGCATTTCTACGGCAAAACTCAATATAATTGTTATTATACAAGATACGAGAAAAAAAATTGTATACGTTAAGTATATGGTGGCTTGAACTGCATTATATGAAATTGTTTTTACAATCAGAGGTGGCCCATAAATCTTGGGTGATACCTACAACATCCCTTATATTATTAGCTTTTTGCATTTTCATCGAAATATGAGGCATCTTTGTAAGAAAAAAATCTAGAGACGTAGTAGAAGAGGTTAACTAATTTTCCTTTTACTACATATATATATATATATATATATATATATATATATATATATATATATATATATATATATATATATATATATATATATACATATATATATATATATATATATATATATATATATATATATATATATATATATATATATATATATATATATATATATATATATGTATATACACTGAGTGCCTAGTGCAGAAATTAATTAACAATCAGAAAACAAAGAAAATGCTAGCGGATACAACGAATTTTAGAAAAAAGAGAGCCGAAGAAAACTTGGTTGGATTAAGATTTGAACCACGAATGACGAGGGGTTTACATAGCATTAAAAAGAATATTCAACTAACATTTTAGACAAAAAATACTTTGAAAAACTTGCCATGGAACCCAAAACACAAGGATAGTAGAGTCAAAATGTCAGGAAGTTATGAAATAGGTTGTAAAGATTGTGATCTTAAATACATGGGACAAACAAAAAGATCCACTGAAACTAGATTTAATGAACATTTAGCACAATTAAGATACGGTACTCTAAATAAACCATTGCTCGACATATTTGGGATAATAACCACCACGTATAGTAGTATAGTAGTAGTATAGTGTATTTATTAGTATATAATTTTACAATGTGTTTTACAAATAAGCTTAACGCTTGTGTTTGCAGAAAACACAATTTTGACTTCTGACTTGCCTAAAGGGAACTGTCAAATCTTGCTACTGTCACAATATTTTGTTAAATATTCAATAACTTTGAGCTTTCTTTCTGCCACTAACTGTTGCACTAGATAAGGATATTCTAAAATTGATTAAAAATGTTAGACAACCAGGACAGCTAAGCGGGTTTGACAGTATATATATATATATATATATATATATATATATATATATATATATATATATATATATATATATATATTGCTGAATATAGAAATAATCAAAAGTCTATTAACTTCGCACCGCCGCACAATGGGTTAGAGGCGGAAAAATAGATATTGATTATATATGTCAAATAAGCCATATTATTTTCTTTTTGTGTTCTTAGAGAGTGAATGTGATTTATTTTAGCTATTATATTCGAATTCACTTTCAGTTGACATAACTTTACGTGTTCAAAGTTACTTAAAAATCGTACCTAAAAAAATCTTGAAAAGTGCGTTCAAGTTCAACGTTAATTTTTGTATAAGAAAAAATCTGTGTTTATATATATATATATATATATATATATATATATATATATATATATATATATATATATATATATATATATATATATATATATATATATATATATATATATAAAGCCTTTACTTACTCAGTAAAAATACTGAAACCCATTAAGCTATTTCTTATACAAAAATTATATATATATATATATATATATATATATATATATATATATATATATATATATATATATATATATATATATATATATATATATATAATAAGTTATAAAGTTATATAAAAAAGTCATGCAAAATTTAGCAAGGTTCTACTATGAAACTTTTTTTTAGGTCTCACAAAGTCTTAAAATTTTAACGACTAGCTACATGGATCTATATGTTCTGACCAGTTTAATTATTTTATCTGTACTTTGACCTAAGTGATAAGGCAGAAATCAGCTGCGTATATCTGCGGATAAATAGATAGTTGGCGGTGCTTCTTGTTGCTGTGGCAGAGGGCGTTATAACAAAACCATAATTGACTTGGTATTTCACCTTGTGTAACAATAAGCATGGAAATTTGACTTTCCTGTATATATAACCTTAGAAGGATCAAGTAATTGATCTGTGAGGAAAAAACAATTGATAAAGTTTTTAGATGTCAATTTAGGTCTTTTATAACATCTGAATTGAGGATGGTCTAGTACTCGGTATTTATTTTTTCTTAACAATTTCAGATGGTAGATTAAAAATATACATTATGCTTATATATACGTACTACCATTACCATTTGCAAAAAAACAACAACATATAAATGAAATAAATGAAAGATCCGAACATTTTGTGATACAGGATTTTTTCCGAAAAATGCCGATTCTGACCCACTGTGCGCCGCCTATGGTTGTCGGTTAATAGATTACTTCGCAAGAAACACCGGCAGAAGCATGTCCGATAGCTAATAAAATAATGTAGTTATTTGCGCCAACAGCAATATGTTAATTTTTGTGTTGCTGAGCCATACTCTTGCTATATTGTTATGGATCGACGACGTAAAGTTTCGATACTTTTCAAAATTCCGAGGTCAAAGAAACCACGTTATTCCCCCGCAGCGATGTCAGAATTTTTTACTACAAGGCACTACAAAAATATTTAACATAAAACACGAAGTATCGATTTGGTTACCACTGAGAGAGGAAGACTGCATTCATTGCTTGGCTATATCCTTCTTATAAAATTAGTATTAGAGTCGTCTATCACAGTTGAGTAAAATGCCTTGTATTCTGGGCTAGTCAAATTAAAAAAATATACCACAAGCTATATATTTCACTGTCATAAATTTTAGCTATGTACTAATTCCAATCTAATTATTCTCTAAGCTAGATATGAGTGTTAATTTTGTTAATTTTAATTTGAAGAACTTTAGCGAATCCTTTTACGAACTTTTAATTTAACATCATAACTTACGTCCTATAAAAATATATTGTCTGCAGAATTGCTCGTGTGTTCCAAAATTATTATTCTATTTAAGAAACTTTTTTCTATTATTCTTCCTAAAGCTTGTTTCAACAGGTGTTCTTAAACACTTACTACATTAGCATGAAACACTTATCACTTTATTATTATTACTACTTTTATTGTTATTATTGTTACTATTATAACAGCGGATTACTTGTCCCACACTTACGATGGGTCACAACGCGATATCAAGGTCACAACAATTAGACTTTGCGTTCTAACAACTGACGCAGCCTACTAGATCGTTGGCTCGCGGCGTATAAACAAACGCGTATTGGCAGTGGCGGCGGCGTTACGTATCATAGTTGTGTAGTAGCTTAGCAGGCCGTTGTGGCTATGGTGAGAGAAAGGAGGAACGCAACTAGTCGCGCTGCCTCTCTAATGACAGCAGCGAGCGCGGTGGGATCGCAGCAACCCTTGCAATGCGTGGCGCTGCCACCACTTGTAGCGCTCCACGGATATAATAATGCTGCTAGGTAGCGGTGTTGCCGCGAAAACTGGTCTTACCTGAATGTAAGGAAAATCTCTGAATATTTTTGAAATAGCTAATTGTGTTTTAAATTCGGTCCCTAAAACCCAAAGCCAAGGTCCGTTAAAATTTTTATATGCTTCTATATATACATACATACATACATACATATATATATATATATATATATATATATATATATATATATATATATATATATATATATATATATATATATATATATATATATATATATATATATATATATGTAATACTTGATAGTGTTTTAAAAATATTTTTGTATATTTTTGGAGGAAAAATGTCCGTTGGAACATATCTTCGTTGTATTAAGACCGCGGACGAGTTTTTATATCAGTTATAACGGAAATTTTGTCCCCCAAAAATATACAAAAATATTTCTTAAAACACTATATTTTTGTTTTTTCCAAATTAAAAATAAAATCCCAAAGACATGCGCTGAAACGATTTAGTGGTTTAAGTCCAATGCCTGACAGACAGAGGGAGTTAACTGCCACGCGTAGATTGATTCATACAACAGGTATAAACCATACATCAACAGTAACCAAACTAACTGAATATCAGGCACAAAACATACTATCCGAACCAACAATCGTTAAATCTCAGCCACAATTATGGAAAATGACAGACGACATGAAATTCTAAATTTGCCGAGTGATTGTTACTTACCTGGGGGGATTGAGTTAATTTTTAAAATACACTATATATTTGTAGCTTCATGAAGGACCACAAATACAGTTTTAGCACAGCATAGATATATTTAGCTGTGGTTTTAGACTGAAAGTGTCGCCTAATACAGTAGAAATGTAAACAAGGTCAAGTCAAGTCTATAAAAATAATTCTAAAGTAGTTTCTTTTATCTATAAATTTAAACATAAGACCTCATTTAAGACGTAGTACATACTGTAAAATTAACATCAACCAAGGATGTGATATTGTATGGCGTGTTCATGCGATGTTGGACATGTTAAAGGTCCCTACCTTCTTACAGAAAGGCAGGGCTTCGGCATAATTTCGAGGTTCCGAATAGTGACAGTTGAATTTCTGTTAAGACCGCGGACGAGTTTTGTTAGCCAGCCTGTTCCATATATATATATATATATATATATATATATATATATATATATACATATATATATATATATATATACATACATATATATATATATATATATATATATATATATATATATATATATATATATATATATATATATATATATATATATATATATATATATATATATATATATATATATATATATATATATATATATATATATATATATATATATATATATATATATATATATATATATATATATATATATATATATATATATATATATATATATATATATATATATATCGTACCGAAAAGTGAAAAAATAATGGCGCGATTTTGATAGTTTGTTAGCCAAGAAAATCGGACGAGTTTTTCCTGAAAAATTTTGGGTTTTCTTTCGGAAAATCCAAATTCGGTACCTAAGTTGACACTATTAAGCTTATCGTACGTGCCAAAATTCAGATCTGTAACTTAAAAGAAAAGAACTATAGATATTTAAAAAATTGGGTACCACTGTTGAACAGAGAAATGCACAAAACTAAAATATTTTGTAAATATGACAAAATCTATTTTATATTACAGACAAAGATTACATTTTCTCGACGCAAAAAGTTCAAGAAATAACAAAAAAAATACTTTGAAAATTTTATAGTTTTTCTTCATAAAATATCAAAGCCGCGAGATAAATGGACCACCAACAAAGAGCCATTATGATACAAAATAGCAGTCCCAGTATGCAGACACCCAAGTCGGCAGGATCAGAAGGCACCTTGGAAACCTGCGCGGCAATGTGCGGGAAGCTGTGTCGACATAATAGAATTCACTTCTAAGAACAATAGTGCTACGCCCAAGGTGACACACTATAAATAGACGACTCGCCTTTAGCGAGGCGTTCATTCTTGTCTCTAGTGTAAGACTCTGCACATCGTGTGCTATCATTAACATATCACACTTATGTTGATATTTGTATTTGTCATTATTTTGTATATGTTTTAATTATCTTATGTAGTAAACTGTGTAATCAATAATAAATTGTTTTAAAAATTCAAACTTTTTAACCGTAAAGTTGATTCGCGATTTGAAACGTCAAAATTGGTGATTTTTAGACTGAGAACCTGAAATTAATACAGGCTATGTAGAAGAAATGCCATAATAAATGTGTTTTACAACGCCTTAAGGTACAGCTTCAACCATCATTATCCGTTATTTTACTAAAATATTTGCCGAAAATTCATTTCAAATGGACCCACTCTCTGATGATTTGGCAGTAGTTTCAGTTATAGAGTTTGTGGGTCAATTGTCTATACTTTTCGTGAATTTTCGTAGAAAAAATTCGTTGTTGTGAAGACGGCGACTTTGGAATGTTTCACAAATTTCTTCAAAGGAGTGCGGACTAGCCCCCCGCCGGGGTCACATTCAGTTTTTACATGTTATGTGTATATATATATATATATATATATATATATATATATATATATATATATATATATATATATATATATATATATATATATATATATATACAGTTACGATACAAAATCCGGGAAAATATTATAAAAGTTGTTTATAGGGTGTTTTGAGCTGCATAAATTATGTTGGCAATCACAGGGTAGCCTATAAGTCGTTGGTGATACAACTTTTTTTTTTTTTTGAATGGAACATTACTTTTATTGTAGCATTATTGCATTTTCCATCCAATTTTATTGCGTGCTTGTAAGAAGAAGGAATTGATATCGCCCATCGTTTTCGAGTTATTTCAATTGTTTTTCAAATTTTTACATTTTGGAACATATCAAAATTTGTGATACGGCGTTTTTACCAATGTAAATCAGAGTCTCATGAAAATGGCGCATTTAGGGAGGCTTTCAATTATATTATTCGTCAAAAAAATCAAGATACCATATACAGGACTCTCTCAAATTACCTAGCCAATGTTTGTAAAAAAAATGGCGACTATTGATGAAACAGACTGTTTACAAATCTTGACGTAAATATTTTTTAATTTCTGTCAAAAAGCCTTCTGTTAAGAGTTGTATTTTGGCTGGTGTAGTTTTTATGTAAATTACGGATAGTTTTTTTGGGCAGGAAAGTCAGACTATTTTTCTTTTTGAAAAATTTTAAATTTATCTTCAGAAGATTTTTGTACTTTTTCAAACAAAAGCTAGTATGATGAAATACGGTACATTGTTTCTACTAAAAAGATTACACTATCTTCTAAATTTAATGTCTTAAAAAATTACCATAAAAAAGATTTATATAAAAATTCACTACCGTAACGCACTTGCTGCGCCCAGACATTAGTGAATGTTACTAAAATATTTCTAGAAAATTCATTTGTAATAGACTATTTCTCTGATGTTTTGGCAGTAGTTTTAGTGAGAGTTTATGGTTCAAAAGTCTATAATTTTTAGGGAATTATCGTAGAAAAAACCTTAACAAATCCGTTATTATACAAGATACGAGAAAAAATTCTATATGTTACTTTTAGGTTGTCTTAAGCTGCATCTTATAAAATTAATTTTACAATCGCAGCGTGGTTCATAAGCTGTGGTGATACAAATTTTCTTTCTTTTAATCGAACACCACTTGCATTTTTGCATTCCTAATGGAAATATAATACATTTTTGTAAGAAAAGAAATTTGGAGCGCAGCAAGTGGATTTTGGTAGCGAATTTTCATTAAATGCTTTAAATTTCAATAACTCAATTTGCTATTAACTTAAGGTTCGTTGGCTAGGAAACCAGTTTTGTCGCAAACATGTTAAGTTAATTTTCTGAAACTTTTTGTACATTTTCAAACAATAAGTAATTTTGATAAAATATGGTACACGGTTTCTACTATAATATAGGCTAAATTTGTAAGCAAATTTAATATCTGCTTCTATTAAAAAAGACTATTAAAAACATTTTAGGAAAATTAACTTCTATAAGGCACTTGCTGCGTTCTGTCTTTTTTAAATAATTTTAGCACTATATAAGCAGAAAATTGCAAAATCTTTTTTTTTTCGGATATTTTCTGAAGTGTAATTTTGTGGACAGCATAATGTTGTCCCCCTAATATCACACTTTTTATGTAATTTATTTGTCTTTGTACGTTTTGCATTTGCGAAGATCCCTATGCTGTTTATTATTATTTTGGGCGCACTGTATAAGGGTAGATTTCATCCCATGAAGTTTGACGTAACATATACTGTAAAAAATTGTTAGTGTGACAATACCTTTGTTATAAACTAAATGTTTAACACGGTGTGTAAATTATAACTAAAACTCTAAGACCAGACTGTATGTTACGACTCGTAATGCTTGACAAATCTCTACATCCAATATTTGTTTCTGATAACACCTGCTTAGCATTTACCTTGATCCCCTTTAAATATGATACCAATTTATGTAATAACACTGTTCGTATCCATCCCTCTAACGAACCCCAATGAATATCTGTGTCCGGGTGACCTCTTGACTTCCACCAAAGATAGGCATGGAACCATGAGAGTTGGACACAACCCCGGTAATATCGCGTCAAGGAACTGCTTGAAATAGGGTCAACCCCAGGAGACTATATATTCTCATTTGAAAGTGCCAACGTTTCTCAGACCTTCGGGCTACGCACTAAATGTTTGATAGATTAATGTATCTCTAAAGATATTACAGCAAAGATGGACAGGTGTTTATAATAGTGGAGGACACGTAAATTGAAAACGAAAGGTTCCATCTGAATTATCAATGCATGAAGAAATACAGTAAACATACACCGAAAGGATCTGCTTATATAACTTCTACATCTTAAATACGTGTGGTATCGGTGACAGAAATTTCCAAAAAAAATCTAAAATTATAATCATTTTGCAAAAAAACACTAAATAAAATCCATATCCAGTTTTGCAAATAAGATTAAAAAATAATATGTCATCCAAGTTTTCCCTCTTATTGTCAAGCATGTATTGAAATTGTACCGCAAATTGAATCAGAACTTCCAAATAGCTATCATAATTTATTATTTCCAGGAAGACTTTCTCATGGAATGAATTTAGGGTCATGACTTGACCACAAAGAAAATGTTTGTATTCCTCTACCCATAAACTTTTAAAACGCTAGCTATGATAACAGTTACAACAATAAAATAACTAAACAATAACAGTATAAAAGTAGTCTCTATACAACGAAAATATCGACATACATCAACTCATTATTATATTACAACTTTTTTCAAATAATAGTTAAATTTATTTTCTTTGACATATTTAATTAGAAAGAAGAATATCCAAGAAAGGGGTATTCATTAAATCAGTTTGCTCGTTTAAAACAAGGTAGTTATTGTCGTGTGTGTGCCTTTTGACTTCTAAAGCTTAAAAAAAGTCTAGTTTACGTTTGTCATTATGAAAATGTTGTGATTGTATGCGGTTATTTATTGTAGGTCTATGTTCGGTATCAATAATATGTTTTGCAAATGTAGATTTGTCAGCGTGGTTATTTCTAAATGCAGAAATATGTTCTTTGTATCGGGTGTTAAAATTTCTAGAAGTTTGACCTATGTAGATTGCGTTACAATGTGTACAAGCTAATTTATAAACTCCAGCTTTTGTCAAGAAACAAGATTTTTCTTTCGCGTTAAATAACAAATCACGCGTCGTGTTGTAAGATTTAAAAGCTACCTTTGTACAAGTGTTTAAAATTTTTGAAATGTTTTCTGAAATTGTATTTTAGCATGTTTTCAAGGTAGTCATACAGAATTAAATGAATTTTTAAATTTTATTAATAGCTTTCATACAAATATTAAGTTTACTTTAGAAGAAGAAGCTAACAGTTGTATAAACTTTTTATACTTAACAATTAGAAAATTAGAAAATAATTCATTTGACTTTTCAATATATAGGAAACCAACTTACACTGACACAACCATACCATACGATTCATGTCACCCTTTTTCACAAAAGCTGTCAGCCTATCATTCTATGATACATCGTGCATTTTCAATACCTATGTCGCAAAACAATTTTGAAAAAGAAATTTCAATAATTAAGCAAACAGCATTTAATAATGGCTACTCTGTTAAAATAATAGATAAAATGATAGAGAGAAAAGAATACAAATTAGCGATTAATTTAATTTATCCAAATATTAGAGACAAAGAAGACAACAGATACGTTTCGAGAACTTATTTTGGAACCATTTCAGAAAACATTTCAAAAATTTTAAACACTTGTACAAAGGTAGCTTTTAAATCTTACAACACGACGCGTGATTTGTTATTTAACGCGAAAGAAATATATTGTTTCTTGACAGAAGCTGGAGTTTATAAATTAGCTTGTACACATTGTAACGCAATCTACATAAATCAAACTTCTAGAAATTTTAACACCCGATACAAAGAACATATTTCTGCATTTAGAAATAACCACGCCGACAAATCTACATTTGCAAAACATATTATTGATACCGAACATAGACCTACAATAAATAACCGCATACAACCACAACATTTTTATAATGACAAACGTAAACTAGACTTTTTTGAAGCTTTAGAAGTCAAAAGGCACACACACGACAATAACTACATTGTTTTAAACGAGCAAACTGATTTAATGAATTCCCCTTTCTTGGATATTCTTCTTTCTAATTAAATATGTCAAAAGAAAATAAATTTAACTATTATTTGAAAAAAGTTGTAATATAATAATGAGTTGATGTATGTCGATATTTTCGTTGTATAGAGACTACTTTTATACTGTTATTGTTTAGTTATTTTATTGTTGTAACTGTTATCATAGTTATTATAGGCTAGTTCTAGTTTTTATGTTAAATATTGACATACATCACATAGACATTTTGAAAGCCTCAGCTGTCATCTGTGTTTCATTTTATTTTCAATTTGATAAAATTTTTTGATCAAAACATCATATCATAACAAAGCAACAGATATTTATTTGTAGTTGTCATGATTTCGTACTAATTCAATTTTAATCTGTCTGAAAATGCTGTCAAGCAGCGAAACTATAGTCACAGAAGCATTGAAGAACATCCTAGAACTTCCAGAATTCGAAGGGCCACTTGCTCCAGTTAGCTCACGCGCTGGATACGTCCTTAACCACTAAAAACCAACAGTGAAGCCAGAGAAGTATTCTCCAAGTCTGTATGCAGTTTAATAATAAGTAAACCTTAAAACGTTATATTACACGAGTTTTAACAAAAATTTCAATTTTCACCAAATCACCCCGCATTCATCTCCTACCCACTAAAGCGATTTTATATAATAATAATACTAATAATAATAATAATAATAATAATAATAATAATAATAATAATAATAATAATAATAATAATAATAATAATAATAATAATAATAATAATAATAATAATAATAATAATAATAATAATAATAATAATAATAATAATAATAATAATAATAATAACACCACAGTAGACAAACTTCGGACCTAGAAGTGTTTGACTTGTGCGGGGAGAGCTTACATATACTCATAATGACAAAGGACACCACCCATAACTCATTAGAACCCGGCCTTTCCACATTCTAGTGAAAAAAAGACCGACTGTGTGAATACGGGATTCGAACCCGCGACCTCCTAGTCTGATTCTAGAGATTATCCACCTCGGGCACTGAGCTATTTGACCTGTTAATTTGACCTAAAAACAATCCGAACCGTTCATTAATCGAGTGCTAACTGTATACCAAATTTGAAGACGGTATGGCAGTTCGTTTAAAAATCATCGTGGCTACAAACAGACAGACATACAGACCACCAGACCGACAGACAGACCGACAAACCGACAGACCGACAGACAAAAAAAATGCTCGCTCCCAAATCATGTTTTGTACATGTTTGATAAATTTTACGTTTGGGCGAAAAAATTTTTTTGTCGCCGATGGAATACTTACACACGTTGTGACGATGTGGAAGTAAAATAATGTGAAAACAATATTTAAGTAAATTTATTAAATGGTATAGAAAACAATAAAACATATGTTTTCTAACGAAAACAAATGTAGAAAACACAGTCAAGATAAAATAAACAAACCTATAACTTTTTCAAACAGCAAAATCCTCAGTTTGATTTTGGCATCCCTCCAAAATAGCATCTTCCTCGCATACAGCGGCAGGTTTTGAGAAGTAGCTTTTTGTAACAGTATAAATTGAATAGCTAAACAACTAAGCTAGTTTGGACGTATTTGTGGTTCCTCCTCTGCTTTGAACAGAGAATTATTGGCGACAACCGTGGTTATTTCTTCTAGATATCGCTCGTATAAGGAATAAAATTGAGATCTTTCGTTAAATCATTTTTATTTGTACTACCCTGGTATATTGTGTCGGCTGCCACGCTTGCGTTGAAGTTGTCGGTGGTTCGAGAATGGTCCGCATGTTGAGAAGGATAGATGGCTGGGGACGTATGGGATGCGAGTGAGAGCGAGGGAGTGGCGTGCCTGTTTTCAGGTAGGAAATGTGAATGCTCCGGAAGTTTCGAGAGAGAGATTTCGTTGGCAATTGTTGGAGTTAACACGTGGTTCGTTCTGAGAAGCAAGTTGGATATTAATTATCCCCCTTTGTGGATTTAAATTGCACTCAGAACACATCTGCAGTCTTGTTGGTGATATCGTAATTTGCGTATTTGATGTTGAAGGCTGTAGATATACCCGTTTGAGGGGATTTAAGGACCACATTGACTTTGTCACGTTGTTGGAGTTTCGTTTCCCTCTTTGGAGGTAAGAAATCATCATATCTCGTAACTATAACACCTTTAGCATTCCGTTACTTATTGTTTTTAGGGTCCTTGTACCGGATACTCCTAGTGCCAGCTAGACGAATCCTAGTGCCGGCTAGACGAATCCTAGTGCCGGCTAGACGAATCCTAGTGCCGGATAGACAAATCCTTGTACCGGCTGGACAACGAAATTCTTGTGCAGGGCGATTCTTGTGTTGGGAGATTTTAGTACTGGATAGAGAGTTTTTGTATTGGGCAGTACCGTTGGCAAATTCACGTATCGTAATTTTGAGTGGAATAAGTCTCGCATGGAATAGCGAATTTTCATGTACCGAATGGAGTATGGCTATGGAATTAAATGGAGTTTTATGTGCTAGTCAAGAGCAATGATAATTCCTCTCAGCTGTGGAATCTGGAGTTTATGAATTAGGATCTCAGTGAGGAGGTCTTCGTTTTCCGTTGTCGCATTGCCGTTCCGTTGTTGCATTATTCCCGTGGTTGCAGTCCCGTACCCCTAAAGGCCTTAGTTTGGTATGGAAATTGTTGGTAATTTGATGGCCTAGAAGTCCAGGAATTTCAAGTAAGAATTTTCCGTTTTGTGATAAAGAATAAAGTGATAAGAGACAATCTTGATAAGCTACATTTTTGAATATTCATCTCTGTTACATTTGCTAAAATCAAACTGAGTTTATTTTATTTAAACTTCAATAAATGTGGTACAGATTTTTACGAAACCTCTGTTAATATAATTGCTTCACTTTTGATAGTACCATCAGTTATCATATATGGTTAGCAATAGTCAAGCTTATTGATTATTCTTTGGGACTTGATCTTTAATCAGGCGACTTACCTTAATTAACGTGTAATTCATTAATATTTGGGGAAAATAAGTTGTGAGCTTTGCGTGCACGAAAAGTGGAATTTTCCATAGAATAATTATATTTGTAGTACATTCATACATACTCAGTAAAGATCTTGATTATTTGGTAGTAAGCCATTTTAGTTATATTATAGAGACTTTTTATTTTAGATCAGAATTTTAGAACAGCTTTTAATAAATTCTTGTATGCCAAAGAAGCTTAATAAAAGCCCTTATTTTATCATATTTTAGGTGTGTTTTGGTTTTGTGTTTGTGTTTTGTTTTCAGGGCTGTTGATAATTAGATCATTACCGGTATCTTTACTTGTGGGTCTATGAGACCATACCGTTCTGAACTTTAGTTTGTGTTATCATAATTATAACTCCCTTGTAGCTCCCTGTGCTCGATTGTGGTTGGCTATAGTTGCCAGTGTGATCCAAGAATTCTTGGTTGTGTTGGATCTGGGCAAGAAAGCATATTAGTGAACATCTTATTAGAATATCCGGGAGTGGAGGTTAAACAATCAAGTGGCGCCCCTAATTAACATCTTATTTTAACCCACGCCCATCTCCACTGTATAAAAGCTGGCGGCCATCTAACTTTCCCGTAACTTAGCTTATGCCAATGACAAATTAGATTTGTGAATAGATTATAAATTATTTGAGCATTTGTCATCTGGTATAAAAGGAAGTGCGGCGGCGTCATATTTTATAAAAAGTTAGTTGCGAAAGATTCCTCCATTTTTTCCATAGTGTTGAACCAGCAGCTTATCAATATTATTTTTGTCGCCCTTCAATCGATTGCCTAATTGTATCTCTTCAGGCAACAGCGAGGAAACAGGGAAATTTTTCTCGCAAATGTCTTTAGGATACCCACTGTCAGTGCGGTAATTCGTTTTACCTCGCATAGTCCGACGAAAGGTTACACAGTCATTGTGGGAACGCATGCAGCACTGAAAGTGGTGGGAAGGTGGACGGTTTGCCAAGAGCTCGGGGTGAGCCCCGAGAAAGCAACCGTCAATACCGTTTACGATGAGGAAGTGGGTGAGCCACAGAACTCTCACCCTATACGGTAGAAACATCTCAATGGCCAGGGAGGTAAAATACCTTGGGGTCGTATGGGACTATAAGCTAACCTGAAATGGTCAGGTTGAAAAAATACTACGCAAGGCAGTTATGACCCTAACCGTCACTAGGCGGCTATATAGAAAAACGTGGAGACTAAGACCTAGTATGGCCCACTGGCTGTACACAAGGGTGGTCAGACCATCGTTAACATACGCGTCACTGGTCTGGTGGCACAATCCAGTGCCAAGCAAAAACTAGGCAAGATCCAAAGGATGGCTTGCCTAGGCGTCACAGGGGCCATGCCTTTTCTACACTTAGTTATCATCGGGGAGGCCAGGCCACGACTATACACACTAGCCTGCAATGGTAAACTGAAAATCAACCCAAGCTTCAGCGGTCACTGCAAAATTCAGGAGATCGTGAAGGAGCCCATGCCTGAAATAAGTTCAGACTTCGCGAGCCTGCGAATCTGCTGAGAAAAAAATTGTACAGTAGAGATCCTTGACCGCGAGGCATGGCGGAAGGAGACGTCGGGCTTACCACGGGGCGCGCTCGTCTGGTTCACGGACGGAGCCGGCGGGCAGTGTGGGACGGGGACAGGTGTTTATTCAGAAGGACCGATGGTAGGTCATAATATTTCCCTCGGAGCCTATGCAACGGTCTTTTGGGCCGAAATGTACGCCATCCTGCACTGTGGGAAGGAGAACAAAACGAGGGGCTACAGCAACTAGCGGATCCTTATAGCCACAGACATCAGGTAAACTCCAGGCTGGTAAGTGAATGCCGAGACGAGACGAGCGACCTGTCTGGGCAGAATGAGGTCACCCTCATCCGGGTGCTGGGTCACTCTTAACTCGTTACAAATTTTAATTCATAGAATTTTAAATTTCAACTTAAAGTGGATCCTCTATGAAAAATCTTAAATTTTATTAACAAAATAGGTTATTAAAATTACTGACAGAATTTTGGTTGGTATTAAAGTTTATAAACAATATTTAAAATGGCTTTTCGAATTTTGTACTGCAGACTTCACGCCCTCTACGTTTGTAACTATTGTGCGAACTCAAATAAGATTTCTGTTTATTTACTTAGAAGTTCTAATTTTTCCACAAATGCTTTATATTAATTGATGTTTGACAGACTTGACTGTCTTTATTTGAGGTTGCGGCCCCCTTGACGTGTTTTAAACAAAATAAAATGGATTTCAAACCTTGATTCCTGGCTAGTTTTGGTAGGTAAGTCTGGACGTGGTCATTCTTTATAAATATAACTGTTTCTATAGTGTATTTCTTACGGAAAACATTCATTTAGTAAATTATTTTGGCTCCAGGGACACAATGGATCTTCTTTACACAAAATGTACTTTAAAATACTGAAATTCTTTGGGAAGTACAATATGACACTGCTTATCGCATCTTAATTCATTAACAATCAACAATTAACCACAGAAAAAAAAAACGGAAATCCTCTCAAATTTCATTTGGAATGTAGTTTCCTCTATTTTCAAAGCATTCTTCCTTGAAATAATTTGTACCATTTTGACAACTATGCATCTTTGAAAAAGACCGGTAAGTTCAAATCTTATTATTCTACATCACTATTATTAAAAATGACATTTGGCATAACCTTACTTCTAGACAATAATAACTAATACTAATTTTAAAACCAAAACAATTTTACATGCTGCAATTCTTGATAAAGAGTTTCACAGCACAAAACACTTCGTCTTTTTGATAAACTTTAGTCCATTGCTTATATAAAAAAAAAACACTTTCTTATATATTATATACAAAGTGTTTGTGTTTTATTACATCTTATTCTAACTTATCAAGGTGAATATTGTTTTTAGAGCATAATTATTTGGTTTTTACTGTCATGATTAAGAGTGTAAGCTATTTGCATTTAGATATTTGGCTCCTTTAAACCCATTTACTCTGAGATACCATTCAAATTTGCTAAAGTTATAAATCTCAAAAGTTTCATTAATGATTATTTTAATAAACTATGGCTTTTTATACCTCTCATTGCTCATCCAAATAACACTGACTAACAATAATAGAGAATATGCTTGTATATTAATGTTTTTATTTTGTTTTTATGTTTTAGTGTAAAGAAAAATGTCAAACGATATGGATATGTACACAATTTAAAAAGAGCCCATATACATCACGTGTAAACCGTAAGTATTGTACTTGCTACTGACCATTGGTCAAATTATTGCAAGAACGTTGCTAAGATAACCCCCCAATATACGAATATTTACATATTTTAACACATAATAGGAATTTAACGTCATCAAACTAGATTTCCGTAAGGGTTTTCCTTTTTTTTTGTTTTATAGTGAAATTTATATGGAATTTGTGATGTACTAATAGTTTATAATGTCCAATTTACCAGCACAATATCAATATATATATATATATATATATATATATATATATATATATATATATATATATATATATATATATATATATATATATATATATATATATATATATATATATATATATATATATATATATATATATATATATATATATATATATATATATATATATATATATATATATATATATATATACAGGGTGTCCCTCTAACAATGGGCCAAACCCATATATTCGGATAGAGCATCAAAAATTAAATAGACTTTCATTAATACGTTTTGTCCGATTGTTGCTTGTTTTCGATATACAGTGTGTTAAATTTGACTTTGAAAAAAATTAAATCGCTCGTTTTTCTGCTAATTACTGGAATATTGATTTGGAACTTTGTAATAGGGGGTTATCGAGGATGCCGCTTCCAACTGTGATACCTATTTTGAGCTACATCATAGTTGGCGCCACCTACACTAAACCAGAATGTTTTACAGGGGCATAACTTTTTCGATGATCAACTTTCTGCAAATCTGTTCAGAAAAACTGAAAACTACTAATTTTTTGTTCGAAAAAGGTATACTTAGTTGAAACTCATAAAGTGAGTGGTTACCGAGATGTTGCGGTTTTAATAATGGTGTGCATTGAAAATCTCTCAAATCTGAAATTTTATTAACATTATCATTATCACTAAATTATAAGAAAAAATTGACAATTATCGAACAATTCACTTAATAAGATTCTCAAAATGGCCTCCGCCTACTTCAATACATTTTTCTAGTCTCAACCCAAAATTTTGCCTCACCTTAAAAAAAGTTTGATAATCGTTTTTCAATATATCACTGGATTCGATTATTCTAGCCCAAAGTTCATCTCTGGAGTTACAAATATTCTTGTATACTAATTCTTTCAAGTGACCCCAGAGGAAGAAATCTAGAGGATTGAGGTCGGGGCTACGTGCAGGCCAAGGAAAATCTCCACCTCGACCTATCCATCCGCGCGGATAATTTTGGTTCAGAAATTCTCTGACAGGAAGTCCATAATGGGCAGGTGCCCCGTCGTGAATAAACCATAATCTCCTGCGCACGTCTAGAGGGACATCTTCCAAGAGAATAGGAAGTTGATCTCTCAAGAAAATTGAATAATTCTCCACATTGAGCCTTGCAGGAAGTTCTATTGGTCCCAACAACACGTCGCCTAGTATGCCACACTAGACATTAATGGAGAACTCATGTTGAAAATGGTGTTCTCGCGTCAAATGAGGATTGCTGCTGTCATATGTGTGAGCATTTTTGAAATTGAAAACTCCTCTTCTTGTGAATGTCGCTTCGTCAGTGAATAGAATGTTGTTGAAGAAAAACGGATCGTCATTTTGATACCGACGAATGCGTTCACAAAAATCCAATCTAGATAGAAAATCTAAAGGTAAAAAATTCTGCACTGGTGTGAAGTGGTAAGGATGTAACTTTTCTTTTCTGAGAAGTCTACCAATACTTGATTTATTTATTCCAGTTGCTGCAGAGAGGCGTCTTACGCTTGTTTCCGGATCTTCTGCAAGGCGTACTAATATCTCTTCCTCTTGATGTACAGGACGTCTTGGTCCACCAACTTCCGACTTCGAATTGAAAGAACCAGTTTCACCTACGAATACATTAGGACGAGATGATACGCATCCGTGTAACAAAATGTGTATTTAACGATTTTTCCAGCCCTCAGGTGTGAATTTTGTCAAAACTTTCGTTTCAGAAATAATCAATGGCAATGAGTGCATATTACTCTTTTACATACCTAATTTATCGTATAATCTTCTAAAGGTCTTGTGATCTGGTTGTCTACGACTAGGATATAATTCCAAGTATCTGGCGGCGGCTTGGTGGCCACGAAAGTTTGATTGCGCATAAACGCAGATTATATCTCTCTTCTCAATATTGCTAAACTCATTATGGCGAGGCATTTCAAAAATAATAACTACCTACTGCTCTTAATTGAAAAACCATGTGCTTGTCAAAATTGACAGATTATGTTTATTGTGTTACGCAAATGACATCCCTATGAAAACGAAAAACAAAAGATATTTCATCTACTTCATTGACAGTTGTTGACCCGGCCAATCAACTGCTATAGTTATTAGCGCCGTGATATGTCCACAGGAATACATCTTTTATTTGCCAAAAACATACTTATTCTATGAAATCGAATTAAATCTAGAGAAACTTCCCAATTTTTAGGAATTGATTTAGAATTAGAAAATTATGATTAAAATACACCGACCTCAATCCTCTAGAATTTTCCATTGGGGTTACTTGAAACAACTGGTACATACACAATAATGTTTGTAACTCCAGAGATGAACTTTGGGCCAGAATAAAATTTCAGATTTGAGAGATTTTCAATGCACAATCAAAACCGCAATATCTCGGTAACCACTCACTTTATGAGTTTCAACTAAGTATACCTTTTTCGTACAAAAAATTAGTAGTTTTCAGTTTTTCTGAACAGATTTGCAGAAAGTTGATCATCGAAAAAGTTATGCCCCTGTAAAACATTCGGGTTTAGTGTAGGTGGCGCCAACTATGATGTAGCTCAAAACAGGTATCACGGTTGGAAGCGGCATCCTCGATAACCCCCTATTACAAAGTTTCAAATCAATACTCCAGTAATTAGCAGAAAAACGAGCGATTTAATTTTTTTCAAAGTCAATTTTAACACACTGTATATCGAAAACAAGCAACAATCGGACAAAACGTTGTGATGAAAGTCTATTTAATTTTTGATGCTCTATCCGAATATATGGGTTTGGCCCATTGTTAGAGGGACACCCTGTATATATATATATATTCTTGCCCTTGGATTGAGGTAAGTTTTCCAAAATTGCGCCGGTCTCTTATAACGTTACAAAATAGTTGAATCGATTCACACAAGCTCTTCAAGGAAACTCTAAATTTGATAAATACTTCATATCGCCAATCACTCAAAATAATTTATGTAATACTCAGCCAACACAAATCATTTCCATGTTATGAACGCCCACAATTTGATTAATGGTATCAATTTTAGTCTAGCGAATAGTCACATGAAATTCCGTGTAGGTATAGTATCTCAAATATGTGGATCAATATGCCCTCCTGGTATGATATAGACCTATAAAAAGATTTAGCGGCAACGAAACCAAGTCAAGCCTGTCTTGCATTAAAACGTCCGAACAATTAACATGACGAATTTCTGAGTGATAGGAACTGTTATCAAAACATGTATGAGAGGGACCTTTTGAAACAATGTCAATTTTTATTAATTGTTGCATCCGTCGTCACTTGGTAAACGGGTTATATAGGGTGGCGAAAACGAAACAGACCGATTTGCGTCCAGAGAATTTTTTTTTAAGAAACGCTGAATCACGTCGATTTTAATATTGAGGGGGACATGTTTTGACATAAAACTCAACTTTGTCACATCAACCCTTTAAGACTGGTGATAACAACCCTTATACTTTAAATAGGGAACATGAGTCGAGTGTTACACCATTTCAAAGCTATTTTTTTCTGATATCATCACACTAATTTTTTAACTCGTTTGAAAATTATTCACAGTTGAAGATGCAAAAACGCATTTCACAGGTGGACAGAGGAAGCAATGGAGAGGTACTGGGGGTCGGTTGGTGGCTGCAGGCAGGCGAGGGACTTCGTGGAGGGACCGAACAGAGATAAAGCTGTCTAGCTACTCGGTAGGAGTCGACCTACGCTTCGCCGCATCCTTGGGCTGCTGACAGGCCACTGCGCCGTCAGAAGACACCTCACTTGATAGAGGTAGAGAGGGATCCCATTTGCCAGGAATGCGGCGAGGACGAAGAAACGTCCTACCACTACCTGTGTGAATGCGAGGCTTTTGGGAGTCTTCGAGCAAAATTGTTCATATCGAGGACCCTGTAGAGGAATCAGGTAAGTACCGTCCAATTTTCGAGGTCGAGGCGGTTTGGCGACGGAACCTAGGAAGAGTAGAGCATGGTTGCTGGGGTTGGCAAAAAGGGCCCATTGTGGCCTACTTGCTTGGCGTTGGCCTCCCCACCACTGCTACTACTACTTAACATAACCAGTTCTATTAAACTGATTCACTGGTCTCTAAAACAATGTCTTGGTGGTTTGCCCCCGCTTAAGAAACTTCTGGTGATCCACTCTATTGCCTTATAGACAATTTCTTAAACATTCTCCCAAAACGCAAAGCATATCGGTTAATTATTCTAAAGAAAAATGCATTTTCGTCTCCTTAGTAAAACTTTCTCTAGCAGCTACTTACTTAACAATAAACTGACGGTGAATAATCGACATGGTGGAATCTGTCATTTTTCAATGGCCTACTGTTTTACCTCGTATTGCTCTTATAAATCATGGTATGTGAATATAAAAGTAAATAGTATAAAAACTAGCAGTTTGTAACATACTGAGTAGTTACGAAAAATTGAAGCTAAAGATGAGGCCTTGCTTTTCACAACACAAAATACAGGATGTTCCATTTGAAAAAAAAAGTTTTCGGACTTAGATTCTGCCCAGATTTAATCGCTATTTAGTAACACCCTGTATAAGTAAACATATCGTTTATATTACAGAAATGTGGCGTCATCCATGGACGAACGACATGCCAAACTGGAGTATCTAAGTTCAATAATCGGTAAAAGAGCAACATTTACAAGCTGCAGATGATTTTTTTTTTATAAAATTCAAAATGTCTTTAAAACAGCACGGTAGTTAAAAATATACTTCCACAAATTACACTCTAAATTGAAAAATAGATCCAAAAGTTAAGTAATATATAGGGTGTTCCATTTAAAAAACTAAAATTATTTTTGTTGATACAGGATATCCCATATTTACAAGACAAAGCAAACATACTTTTTTAAATACAACAGCCTGTAGATTACTTACTTTTTGGGCCTATTTTTTTAATTCTGAGTTTAATTTTTGGTAATATTTGAAATACGTATTATTTGAGAGCCCATGCTAAGAAACCGCATAACAATAAAACCAACAAAAAAGAAGATAGGATGATAAGATTAGAATATCAAAATGGTTCGAGACGCAGCAAGTGCGTTATGATAGCGAATTTTCTTTAAAATGTTTTTAATAGCAAATGTCTTTCTTTGATGAAAGCAGGCATCAAATTTGCTTGTCTATATAGTAGAAACAATGTACCATATTTCATTGAAATAACTTTATTATTTGAAAATATATAAACATTTTTCAAAAGTCTGGATGCAGAAAGTGTGTTATGGAAGTGAATTTCCATAAAAATATTTTTAATAGCAAATGCGAGCAGGCATCAATCTGATTACCGGTATAGTCTATATAGTAGAAACAATGTACTATATTTTATCAAAATTAATTATTGTTTGAAAATATACAACAATTTTCCGAAAATAAAGTTAAATGTTGGTTTCCTAACCAGCAAAGTTTACGTTAATAGCAAATTGATTAATTAAAATTTAAAGAATTTAATGAAAATTCGCTACCAAAATGCACTTACTGCGTCCAGATTTTTTTCTTACAAACATGTATCGTATTTCGATAAAAAATGCAAAAATGTATTAACGAATTTGTTCTACGAAAATTAGCTAAAAATTATAAACTTCACTAAACCTACAGCGAAAGCATCAACTTAACTAAAGCGACAGCCAAAGCTCAGAGAAAGGGTCTATTTCAAATGAATTTTGTGTAAACATTTTAGTAAAATGAAGGGCTGTGATGGTTGAATCTGAAACTTAAGCGTTCGCAGAACATTCTTCTTGCAACATTTTCTTTTCACAATCCGTATTTGTTTCACGTTCTTTGCCTAAATATTACCGATTTTGACGTTTCAAATTGCTAGTTTGACGTTTTGAGGAAACTCCAAACTTTGTTTCTTTAACTGCTTATAACTTCTGTATCTTTAAAGCTAGAGACCTAGATTTTAGTGAAGTGTTCACTATTTATAACACAAACACGCGTACTAGAGTTGGTTGCCCTTACTTTGTTGCTTCCGGAGATATATATTTTTTTGCAAAGAAAACACAACATTTTCCGGGAAAACCTGGTCCAATATTCCTGGATAACGAACTTATACAAGCCACTTGCAAAAGGAAGGTACTCACCAAATTTGATCAAGATCGGTCCATAATTTTTTTTATTTTTTGAGTTTGATATGGATTGGATATATATATATATATATATATATATATATATATATATATATATATATATATATATATATATATATATATATATATATATATATATATATATATATATATATATATATATACAGATCTCCCCATTAGCGAATTTTTGTTTTAAATTCGCTAAAAACGTAACATAATTAAATCTTTCTTTTTCTTCAACGTCTGTCTATTTCCACTACTATGGACAATCACCGACGCCAGGGAGCAGTTTCGCCTTATCTGGAAATTTTTGCTGAACTCCTGCTTTTCTGTAACGAGGGTAGGGATCTATAACGTGCCCAACATCGCATGGAAACGAGAGCGGTGGCTATACGCTCCCTCCGAAGGACGGAACGTGCAGACATTCAACTTGCTCAAATACAATGCCACAACCTGGGTTTTTGTCAATTGTACAGTATGTACTTACAAAGTGAAAGGAGAACCCTGGGATCGAACCCAGTATTCTTCGGTTCAGAGGCACACTAATGAGCCACTCTGTCTAAGTGGCACGTATGAGTTCGTTTGGCGACAAAAATTGCATTTATATTGACAAAACTCGATATATATGTTTTGTTACAGGGGACATACCATATTTTCTATTAGATGTTCCTATAATAAAGGAAGAGTGATTGCTATTAAGACGTTTTAACCCATTGAAGCAAAGTGGTTTCACACAGAAACCACTTATCTAATGTTTTTTTTTCTATATGTAGACTGGTTTTACAGTGAAACCACACTTCCTACTTGGGTATAAGTGCGCCATCTATTGATCTCCATCTCAAGTTTGCAATTGGCGAACATTGTATTGCGAGTATTCGTTAGAATTTGTCAAAGAAACCACGTATTATGAATGATTTCGTTTTTTATCTGCATTTTCGTAAAAAGTGTTATAACTACTCCGTTTTTTTTTTGGACGATTGTGTTACTGAGGCACTAGTAGAAAGGTAAAAATACTTGTTTTACATAGTTTATTGTTTTTACTTTGTCAATCGGATATGGTTTTGCGGCGAAACCAGTGTGCTTGCAGTAAAGTAAATTTGTTTTTGTTGCCCGGATATGGTTTCGCGGCGAAACTAGTAAATTTGTTTAGGTTAGGATGGAAAATCTAATTAATTTGTCGCAAGTGATGAAAAAACAAATCGATTTGTTAAAACTAACATCGGATGAAGCTTACGCTCTGCTTGTTGAAATTCCTTCTGATGGGAGTCAGTAATTAGCGAACATGAGAAAAAAGAGGAAGAAATGATTGAAGACATCATTAAAAATAATGAAACTACGAAGATATTGCTCAGGACACTATTTTGAGTGACGACGATTTGGCAATTGGGAGCGACATAGATGACGACCTAGGAGATTTAGAAGATGATATACCACTTATCCACTTGGTGATCTGGAGAAAACTAAATTGCTCCAAATCTAAATCATTTTCAGCAACTAACTGGTCCCAGCTCTGACGTACCACCTGATGTCACAAAACCTATAGATTTCTTCTTGCTTATTTTTGGCGATGCTATTCGTCTGGTTACAAAACATACAAACTTGTATGCCACCCAGGAAAAAAGAAACTTTATTCAGACAACTGAGGAAGAAATGAAAATTTTTATAGCGGTAATTTTGCTCATGGGTATAAAAAAGTCTCCCTCGTTTCGCGATTACTGGTCTTCGCGTCCAGAACTACGTGATGATTTCATAGAATCAAAAATAGGCGTAAACCGTTTTGGTTTCCCGCTAACTAGCCTCCATTGCAATGACAATGCCACAATGGCAAAAAAAGGGGAGCCCGGTTTTGATCAATTGTTTAAAATCAGACCATACATTGAACTCATAAAGAAAAACTTCCAGAAATATTATTGCCCATCAAAAGAAGTGTCAGTTGATGAAAGCATGCTGAAGTTCAAAGGTCGAATAGCTTTCAAGCAATATATGCCAATGAAACCTTCAAAAAGGAGGTTCAAAATCTGGGCGTGCGCTGATAAAGAAGGTTATCTAAGTTATTTTGAATTATATACAGGAAAGCAACAAGATAAATCTGAGAAAGGCTTAGATGAACGGGTAGTGCTTGACATGACTAAGGGTCTCGAAGGAAAAGGACACCACGCTTACTTTGATAACTATTTCACAACAACTGACCTTTTACTTTCTTTACAAGAAAATAAAATTACGCGTGTGGAACTGTACACGCAAACAGAAAAAATCTTCTCACTGGATTGAAAGGCGATAGGGAAATGAATCGAGGTGATTTTGATTGGGCACTTTATAGTGACAAAGTATCTTGTATCAAGTGGAAGGACAAAAAAAACTATTCAGATGCTCTCTACTATACATTCTCCTACAAATCAAACTAAAGTGAATAAAAGGGAGAAAGATGGAAGTATTACTGAAGTCAATTACCCTACAGCAGTTGTAGACCACCGAAGGTATATGGGTGGAGTTGACAAAGCTGATATGATGAAATCTTACTACGCCATCGATCGGAAATCCCGAAAATGGTACCACCGTCTATTTTGGCATTTTCTCGATACATCAGTAGTCAACTCATATAATATTCAAACGGAGGACCAAAAGTGCCATGAGCCTCAAAATTTTCCGATGTGAAGTCATACTGAGTTTGATTGGGGCTTCCGTTTCAAGAGGCTCTTGTGGAAGGCCATCTTCTACTAAAAAAGTTGTATCCAGATTCAAGCCTTATGTACCAATAGATCAACGGCGTGATCAAGCAAAACATCTACCTGTGCACGGAACATCAAGACGCTGTGCTCAGTGTAGGACGGCCGAAAAACCTCATCGAACCAGATGGAGCTACATACAGTGTAAAGTCGGGTTGTGTTTACTGGCAGAAAGAAACTGTTTCCTAACTTATCATCAATAATATAAAATATATGTAATCTTTCGATTTTGTATGTGTTCACTTGCATTGTGGTTTCATATCGAAAAGACTTGCAAAAGTTAAAATAAATGTTTTTTTCGCAACAAAGAAGTGTACTACATCATTTTTCTACAAATTAAGATGATATATACCAAATGTCATTAGAATTGGAAATAACATTGAAATTCGTGCTTCAAAGGGTTAATGAAAATTGCTTACATAGCGCACACACAGCGAAAGGCTTTCTTTCAGTTTGATCTTAAACGTAAAAAAACATTGTTCATTTGTATGCGTTTGGAGACTTAATCTAATTATGATAGAGCATTTTTACGATATTAAATATAAGACTCTTAACAGCTAAGTACGATAATAGGAAATTACAGCAAAAACGAAACATTTTAGTAAGGATGATTTTTCACCCTTCATTAGTTTTAAGACCTGCCAGGCGTTCTCATGAATTTAAGTAGACCTCGTTCCAAAACATCATAACTTCTCATTTCGCAATTTTCATATTGTGTTTACGAAATAAATGAAAACGGTTTCGTGACGATTGTCACTTAATGAAATTAATTATACTCGTTTATGGGGGACCGCATTGAAAAACAGTTCGCTCAGTAGAGTTTAGGGTTGTAAGGGTAATCTGTATGATGATGCCTTTGAATAACCTTGACCTAGAGTTGGTTGTTTTAGAACAATTTTGTTGGAGTTAGCCTTTAGTCTCTGTGAGTTTGTAATAAATTATAAATTCATAAGACTTGATTAAATTTAATAGTTTTTTAATAAATGAAATGCCCACCCAGTTTTGTAATGTATCGCACATAATCTTAATGATATTATATAAATTTACAAACATTTTCTTGTTATATAAAGGTAGAGGCTCTTAGTCTATTAATAATAAGCTTATTTGCGTCCATATTAATTATACATGTCAAATAAAAATATTCACAATGAAATTATCACAAATAAAGCATATAATACCAACTAAAAGCACATCTTATATGTGGCCTATGGGTTTCTTTTTCTAGTTTTATGGTCTGCTTTAAATAACAAATCTTGATTTTAGTGAATTTTCTTAGAAAAAATTCACTAATGGGGAGATCCCGACTTTTGAATTTTGAAAAAATTTTTGCAAATGAGCGCGAACTAGGACACCTAGAACCCATATCCGGTGTCAGTTTCAATTTTTATATGTTTATATATATATATATATATATATATATATATATATATATATATATATCTATATATATATATATATATATATATATATATATATATATATATATATATATATATATATATATATATATATATATATGTGTGTGTGTGTGTGTGTGTGTGTGTGTGTGTGTGTGTATCACACCGATAACTCAAAAAATAATGGCTCGATTTTGAAAAAATTTGGCATGTGCCTTCCTTTTCTAAAAGTTCGTTAGTCAGGAAAATCGGACGAGGTTTTCCGGAAAAATTTTGAGTGTTCATTCGAAAAAAAATTATATCTCCGGAATTAACAAAGTAAGGGCAACCAAATTTGGCACACGGGTTTACATTATTATTATAGGTAAGCTACCTACCAAAACTAAGCTCTGTAGATTAAAGGATAAAAAAGTTACAGGCATTTAAAGAAAAATAAATTTTGGTTTTCCTCAAAACGTCTAAGTCACAATTTAAAACGTCAGAAGTGGTAATATTTAGGCAATGATCCTGAAACTAATATGACATATGGAAACAAAATGTCTCAAGAAGAATGTTTTTGGTTTTTTGGTTTTTATGATGTGAACAGTATATGTGTAAAAATAATTTGTTAGTCATTTAAGTAAATATTGTAAAGAATCATTTGTAAAGCTTAGTTTTAAGATCCTTTATATCTCCCATTTGTTTATACCTTTATTCAAACCATGGCCTAGTCTGTGTGTGTTTTGTGAGCCTTGAAGGGTCCCTAGGCGATTCATGTCTCCGTGTATTTCCGACTGATTAAAAAAAAATCCCGAAAAAAAAACTGAAAAAAAACTGGAAAAAAAATTAAAAAAAATATGAAAAAAAAAACTGAAAAAAGGGAAAAAAAGACCAATTAGAAATAAAGAAGAAAAAAAAGAAAAAAAAAAGAAATGAATATGTTAAATGGTAAAAATATTTTTGTACTCAGCTTAGTTAATTATATTAAATAAAAATAATGGTAGTAATAATAAAAACTACATAATGGTTGGAGCCTCGTTGGAACATTTTATAGAAAAATACGTGCATGACCTAACGCTCGACCGGAAAATTAAATCGGACAATGGGCTAATGGAAAATTATCCGCAGCAAAAAAAAGCGCGAACAACAACACAACATGAATGTTTTACAAGGCCTGAACTCTTGGTTTCAATCGTTATTGTCCTTCATTTTACTAAAATATTTCCAGAAAATTGATTTTAAATAGACCCTTTCTCTGATACTTTGTCAGTAATGTTGGCTATAGAGTTTATCGAATAATGGTCAATATCATTTTTGTAGAATTTTCGTAAAAAATCATGGAAGCTCAATATATCCGTTATTATGCAAGTTACGAAAAAAAATTTGTATACATTAATTATAGGGTGTCTTGAGATACATCTTTAAAAATATTTCCACAATTACAGGCTGGCCCATAAGTCGTTAGTGATTCAAATTTTCTTTTTTTTAATCGAGCACGCTCAATGTTATTGCATTGTTGCATTTTGCATCGAAATTTATGCAGATTTGTAAGAAAAGAAATTTGGGTCGCAGCAAGTGCGTTATGGTAGCATATTTTCATGAAATGCTTCAAATTTGAATAGGTCAATTTGGTATTAACCTATAAGGTTGACAAGGAAACCAGTTTTTTCTGGAACAATTTAAGTTTACTTTCGGAAATTTTTGTATATTTTCAAACAATAAAGTTATTTTGATGAAACATGGCTCGTTGTTTCTACTATATAGATTATACTGGTAACCAAATTTGATGCCTTTTTTCCCCTCAGAGCCCGTCCGCGGCCTTGCCGTCCCGATAGGACTGCAACCTTTGGTTGATTGTGCATACCCTTAGTCTTACTTGCTTTCTTAAAATTAAAAACATTTAAATGAAAATTCACTACCATAACGCACTTGCTGCGTCCAGAGTTTTTAATAAATGAAATGCCCTCTCAGTTTTGTAATGTATCGCACAGAATATTAATGATATTAGTGAATTTTCTTAAAAAAAATTCACTAATGAGGAGATCCCGACTTTTGAATTTTGAAAAAATTTCTTCAAATGACCGCGAACTAGGCCCCCTAGAACACATATCCGGGGTCAGTTTCAATTTTTATATGTTTATATATATATATATATATATATATATATATATATATATATATATATATATATATATATATATATATATATATATATATATATATATATATATATATATATGTATCACACCGATAACTCAAAAAATCATAGGCCGATTTTGACTAAATTTGGTGGAAAAATTCCTTTTGCAAATGGCTTGGATAAGTTCGTTAGCCAGGAAAATCTGCCCAGGTTTTCCCGGAAAATTTTGTGTTTTCTTTCGAAAAAAATTTATATCTCCGGAATTAACAAAGTAAGGGCAACCAAATTTGTACGCTAGTTAATATCCTTATAGGTAAGCTACCTACCAAAATTTAGCTATGTAGGTCAAAAGACAAAAAAGTTATAGGCATTTAAAGAAAAATAAATTGGGGTTTTCCTCAAAACGTCAAAGTTGCGATTTAAAACGTCAAAATCGGCAACATTTAGGCAATGAACTGGAATCTAATACGGGATATGGAAATCAAATGTCTCAAAAAGGATGTTTTACAAACTCTGAGGTCTAAGTTTCAACCGTCATTGTCCTTCATTTTACTAAAATGTTTCCAGAAAATTCATTTCAAATAGACCCTTTCTCTGATGCTTGGCAGTAGCCTTAGCTTTAGAGTTTATCGTTTAATGGTATATAATTTTTGTCGAATTTTCGTAAAAAGTCAATAAAGCTCAATATATCCGTTATTATACAAGATATGAAGAAAATTTGTATATATTAATTATAGGGTGTCTTGAGCTACATCTTAAAAAAATATTTCTACAATCACAGGATGGCCCATAAGTCGTTGATGATACAAATTTTCTTTTTTTTTAATCAAACACGCCTTATGTTATTGCATTTTTGAATTTTTCAGCGATGCATGTTTGTAAGAAAAGAAATTCGGGACGCAGCAAGTGCGTTATGGTAGCGAATTTTCATTAAATGCTTCAAATTTGAATAGCTCAATTTGCTATTAACCTATAAGGTTGACCAAGAAACGAGTTTTTCCGGGAACACTTTAAGTTTACTTTTGGAAATTTTTGTACATTTTCACACAATAAAGTTAGTTTTATGAAACATGGCACATTGTTTTTACTATATAGGTTATAATGGTAACCAAAATTGATGCCTGCTTTCTTAAAAAGGAAACACACATATTTGCAATGAAAAACATTTTAAAGAAAATTCACTACCATAACGCACTTGCTGCGTCCAGAGTTTTTATATAAATTTACACACATTTTCTTGTTATATAAAGGTAGAGGCTCTTAGTCTATTAATAATAAGCTTATTTGCGTCCATATTAATTATACATGTCAAATAAAAATATTCACAATGAAATTATCACAAATAAAGCGTATAATATCAACTAAAAGCACATCTTATGTGTGGATTATGGGTTTATTTTTCTAGTTTTATGGTCTGCTTTAAATAACAAATCTTCATTTTTACTTTCAAACAGCACAGTGGATTAGGAGGTATCCTATAAGATCAAAATTAAGATTCCCACGACATCAAGATACGTAAAACTGACTTGTCCCCACATATACCCTCAGGATCCCCAGTAGGGATCAGTGGAGGGAAAATGAGGTTGCATTCCAACCCCCAAGCCTGATCTGTTTTACCGACGGATAGCGGCTGGTGGATCAACAATCCTCCGGGGCAGGAATATACATCGAGGGCCTGGAGGTGCGCGAGAGTTATGCTCTGGGCGCATATACCACGGAATTCGAAACGGAGGTGTACGCTATCGTGTCTGTGTCCAATAGACTGGATGTGAGGATGAGGCCCGAGAAATGTGTATACATTTGCTCGGATAGTCAGGCGGTCCTCCGGACACTCTGCGCGGCCGGAATCAGGTCAACACTGATTCAGGAGTGCGCTGACGGCCTTAATGGACTAGTTAGGACAAAAGGGGTGCAACTGGTGTGGGTTCCGGGACACTGTGGCGTAGCGGAGAATGAGGTAGCGAATGAAACTTTTTATAAACGCTATAATTTTTAAATTATTAAAGTGAGTGGAATAGAATTTTTCACGTATATAGGGAATTCAAAGGTCTTCTGGATATATTAATTTTGAGACGTTTCTCTCAACATAAATTTAAGTTATCGTAAATTAAAGAAATTTAACAGCTACGACATGCTCCTAAAAGTTTATTAAGGTATTGTGTAATGTGCGTACGAGACGTTGGCATAACGGATGCCTCAGTGTGTTTTCTTTGAATGTTGTCTAGCTAGAAAATCTGCTTAATAAATTGAAACAGCTAGAGTTATCAGTTTCAAAATATAATTACACAAACTTGGGAATTTTTCTAGTTAGAAAAATTAAGGGTAATATTTATTTCTGCAATTGATTTGCTATTCAAAAAGCTATATGGTAAAATCGGCAGCTAAACATTTTAAGCCTGATTTTTAGTTGTGATCCAAACTACAACTAAATAAAAACCTTATAAGTTGAATAAAACTGTTACAATTATAACATTTTTGTGAATTTAGCCTAGGGAGATTTATCTATAGATTTGGCATTGTAAAATGACCAACGACGATTCTTGGTCACGTGGTAACGTTAGAACGAATAAGTAACTTCGAAATAGGCCACTTGAGTTACAATAGAAAATTTCAGTAAACTCAGTGTTTTTGGGGACTCGGTGACAGAAAAAAAATACGTGTCTAAAGGACAGTGTTGTGGCGGCTGCCTCCGGGCATAGGCAGTTGCCGCCACAGCAATAAATGTCAAGGTTTCGGTTAAGTAAATTTGAAAGAATAAGTGACATTTCATTGAGAGAATTAGCTTTTGTTTGAAAGGGCGATTATCGCGAAAGATCGTGTTTGATATGGGGTCAGTAAGGCAGAGTACAGAGCCTAGGACTTTTCAGGGTGAGTTAGTTCCTGTTATTATTTTCCTTAAATATTCCATCATTTGTTATTAAGAAATGGGTCAGCTGTCTCGAGTACCGAATTAATTCTTAAAACTAAAATTGTATGTATATTTTGAATCATATGGGCTGTAAGCTAAGTTAGTATAGATAATTTGAGCCGTAGGGCGCTGGATTTATAATAAGGAAGAATGAAATCAGATTAAAATCAGGTGTTGTTTTATGATAGGAATTTTAAATGGATGGGGAAATAATTGAGGAAATTTTATAATACGAGAGACAGATAGGGCTTTGAGACATGAGAGTTTAGCTGGGAGCTATAAGGGGTAGATAAGTGAGCTATAATTAAGCTAAGAAAGACTCTATTATTAGACAAGGAAAATTATGCCGGGGGCAAGAACAATGTAGTTCTCATCGGTATCAACTTTATATAACATTTAATCCATTCTAAGATTTGGAAAAACCACCTACACCTTCCTGTTTAAATAACTTTTAGGATTTATACTATTAGAATTTCTAGTTTTTAGTATAATTTTAATCCGGCTTAAAACCTTTGGAATTAAGGAATTTTATTGAAAGTTTTCTTTTGTTTAATTTTAATCATACGGAAACCTTTGTAGATCAAAGGGTGTATTAAAATTTGTTCAGCTGTTTAAAAGGTTATCTGTATAAATTTTATTTTTGCATTAAAGTAATTTTAAAACTAGATGCTGGGTTTCATTATTAGCTTAGGAAGCCCTAAACTAGAGTGCATATTAACAGTTTCTTATAGGGTGACTCTGATGTATTGGGGTCACTAGGTATACGCTAAGACTGAATATATAGTAAAATTCTGGGAATTTGGCCCAGATGCTCGGTTTTAGTGTTCCAAATAAATTTAGGCAAGACCTCCCTTGAAGGTCGTAAAACTTAAATATTAAGTTCAAGGTAACAAGGGGATAGACAAATGGATACACGTTCTGCCGCTCGGAAGTTGCCGACCCTAAAATATACTTAAATGAATAATTACTCAAATTTTAATAATAATAATTAAAATTTACAGTCATTGAAAAATCTTTGTGGTAAAGAAGAGTAAAAGGTACGTAAAATAACCCCGTTACACATTTAATGAAAATTCGCTACCATAACGCACTTGCTGCCTCCCGAAGTTTCTTAATTTGTTTAGCTCGTTAACAAGCACATGTGTCACGGCCATGTTGTCAAGATACGCTCCTAACGGCAAAAGGTGGTACTACAAAAACTCCGCCCACCACAACATCAATTCCGTTTCTTTTGGATACCCCCTCGTACCTACATTGAATTAAAGAAACTTTAGCTACCATTATTGAGTATTCATTCTGTGGCGATAAAGACTTCTAATAGACGCACAATTGGTATTTTATTGAATGCACTACTATGCTTAATTGAACCACTTTATGTATACATTTATAAATAAGAAATGTGATTTGGGAATAGCGTGTCAGGATATAATAAAAAGCGTTATTCTTTTTATGGTATCCCAATTTCCTCTAACGTTTGCCAATTAGTTGAATAGCTGTTCATTATGTAGGCTTTTCTTATGATGCTTTTGTTGTGTTTACAATGCCACCTTTAATTTTTTCTATTGTTTGAAAATCAGCAACAAATGGTTTGAATTAAAAACATACTGTTATATTAAATCCTGTATCTAACAAAGGCCTAGAGGTATTTTATTAAAGCGATTATGACCAGCTCATCTAGCATACAACCAGTGAATTTTCTTTAAAAAAAAAATCACTAATGATGAGATCCCGACCCTTGAGTTTTGAAAAAAATTATTGAAATTAGCATTAATTAGGCCCCCTAGAACACATTTTCGCGGTCAGTTAGTATTTTTAAATATATATATATATATATATATATATATATATATATATATATATATATATATATATATATATATATATATATATATATATATATGTACAGGGTGCTTCACTGTGAGTGGCCTATTAGACGTTTCTGGAGAACTACATCTATTTTAATTCTGAAAATTGGTATCGCCACGTTATTGATACTGATCTTTCTAACTAAAATATTTTCAATTAGCTTGCACTTCCGGTTATACCGAAAGTCGACACAAACTTTGTTTTTTAAAATAGAACACCCTGTATATTATTATCTTTTTGAATTACACGTTCAATTTAAAGGACACTTTGATTACAACATATTTGGGCTAGTTTGTACCGTTTCGGAGCACTTTAGAAAAATTTCTATATCTTTAAAGACATGCAAGACAGAAACATGCGGTTTTCACTATCCTATAGAGCGTAAAAATTTCTACACACTGTTATAAACACAATACGATTTTAAGGTAACTGTTATTTATATAATACATTTGAATTTGAAAATTTTCAATCAGAGATAACTTGATTTTTTTAAATAGAACGGTACCCATATGTCATTAGCATCTGATTTAGCGTTAAATTCCTTATCTTTTAAGTATACATTACCCTATACCTATCTCATACAGTTTTCTTTGAAAATTGATTTGAAAATATTAATGGTCAGCGGGGTGGCGCCAACCTTTGACTAGCTCTGCCTTCAATGAGTGTCCTATTTTAAAAGGGACACACAGCAACTTGCAGTTCCAACCGATTCCTTTTTTGATAACTTTCCGACCTATATTGGGTATTTCCTATAGCTAAAAAGGAGAGTTTTTGAGGTATTTAGAGACATTCAAAAATATAACACAGCATAATTTTTCCTTATACTGTGGTTGAACGTCAACGTTAAGGCAAGTGTGCCATGATGAACAATTTATATTACATACTTGCCATTCTAAATTATTCGATAAATGTCAATGTACTAATGTTCACAGTTAACATGGAAAATCATTATTCCAATGCAGATTATTTAAATTTATTTTACAGCCATGGAGAATGTAATCGAATTATTAGTAGAACATCTAGAAGGTTTAATGAGCTAAATCCTAATCTGCCACCCATGAGTCAAAAGAAGTTTAGAATGATCGAGTTAAATTTCCTAGAATTTGGTACCTTTGAACCACCCAAAGTTAATCCCAGTCCAGTGACTAGAGATGAAGGTAACGAAATAACTGTCCTGGCTTATTTCGAAGCATACCCACGTGCCTCTATTTATACTGCAGTGAACGACATGTATTCCTTACTCCTCTGTAGAAAGATTCTTGTGGCAGCACAAAATGCACAACTGTAAGTTTACTTTAGTGCAAGCTGTGCATCCAGAAGATGCTAGTAAAAGGCTCCAGTTTTGAGAAGCGATATTAATTCATATTCAAGGAGATGATGACTTAAAAAAATATATATGGGCTGATGAATCAACATTTTCTCATAAAGGAGTTTTCAATAGACATAAGAGTCATGTTTGGGCAAATCAGAACCTTTATGCTATTAGGGAAAGGAGATTTCAAGTAAAATTTAGTTTCAATGTGTGTTGTTTATTGAAAGGTAATAACTTTTATTATCATATTTATGATGGAACCTTAACTTCTAATCGTTACATGGAAATATTTAAAACAATAGTTACAGATTTTTTAGACAATTTACCATTATCAGAATATCGAACTTGTTGGTATCAACATAACGGAGCTCCTGCTCACTCTACACAAGAAATATCTAACACACTCGACGATCTATTTGAAGATAGAATGATTGGAAAGTGCGGTCACTCGATATGGCCCGCAAGAAGTCCAGATCTTACCCCGCTTACTTCCATGTTTGGGGAAAGATAAAAACCAAAGTATATTAAACCCCCGGCAATTCACGCGAAGAATTAAAGATCAGAGTAAGAAGGGCGTTTGAGGAGTTAGATAGGAATGAGATTCTGCAGCAACCACTAGCGGCATTACGACACGAATATTAAAATGTTTGAGTGTCAGTGGACAACATTTTGCGCAGTTACTAGTTTAGGAGGTGTGAGTTGTTTTGTTACTCGTGTTGTAATAATACTTCGAGGATTTATAAGATTGTGTAAGGTAATATCACTGTTGTTATCCTTAGACTTTTTTTAATTTTGAAAAATATTTTAAATACATAATTTTCAAACACAGTAACAATATTTCTTTATTATAATTCTTAACTTGAAGATAAAATATTTTTGTTTCTACTGTATTTTTTTTCTTACGTACCAAAAAAATGACATCTCCCCACTAACAATTATTATTTCAAATCAATTTTCAAAGAAAACTGTATGGGATAGGTATAGGGTAATGTACGCTCAAAAGATAGGCAATTTAATGCTGAATCAGATGCTAGGGACATATGGGTACAATTCCATTAAAAAAAATCAAGTTATCTATGATTGAAAATTTTCAAATTCAAATGTATTTTATAAATAACAGTTATCTTAAAATCGTATTGTGTTTATAATAGTATGTATGAATTTTTACGCTCTATGGGATAGTGAAAACCGCATGTCTCTATCTTGCATATCTTTAAAGATATCAGAATTTTCCTAAAGCGCTCCAATCGTAATTTTTTTCTACAAAATGGCGAATAAATCCGAAACTGTACGAACTAGCCCGAATATGTTGTAATCAGACTGGCTCTTAAATTGACCGTGTAATTCAAAAAGCTATTAATATACAGGGTGTTCCATTTAAAAACCAAGTTTGTGTCGACTTCCGGTATAACCGGAAGTGCAGGCTAACTGAAAATATTTTAGTTAGAAAGATCAGTATCAAAAACATGCGGATACCAATTTTCGGAATTTAAATAGATCTAGTTCTCGAGAGACGTCTAATCGGCCACTCACCGTGAAGCACCCTGTATATATATATGTATCACACCGATAACTAAAAAGATAATAGGCCGATAGTGATTGAATTTTATAAATAGTTTCCTTCTGTTTGTTATCCAGGAAAATCAGCCCCCGTTTTCGCGGAAACTTTTGTGTTTTCTTTCGAAAAAAAATTATATCTCCGCAAATAACAACAATGTAAGGGTATAAAAGGCTAGATGCATTTTCACCACAATTAGAACCGTAGACCGGTTTCGCTCTAATTAGAGCTCGTCAGTACGGCATACTAATTGCAGCAAAAATACACCTTTAAAGTAATACAGTTATGGTAGCTAGCCTTCCAACACTAAGTGAGATATAAAACACGAAGCACGTTGCCGCACCTGATGTCACCCCTTCTTGGAAAAAGTCTATGGAACTACACGGTGAATCCCAGATTGTCGTTCTAGACATATCCAAAGCATTCGACCCGGTCTCGCACGCAGCGCTGCTTAATAAACTTCCGGCCTATGGCCTACCACTAAAGCTCTGCACCTGGACAGCAGACTTCCTCTCTAACCGGAGCATTTCTGTTGTCGTGGATGGCCATTCCTCTAAACTATACCCAATTAATGCAGGAGTTCCTCAACGTTCAGCTTTAGCCCCTACTTTGTTTCTTCTCCACATCAACGACCTCCTTTCTAGCACATCCAATCTAGTTCACAGTTACGCGGACGTCAGCACCTCCACACAAATATACAATATTCTAAGCCTGTCTCTTTGGCCCAATTAGATAAGGATCGCAGACTCATGGAGGGTTGTGTCTCCGTGGATCTCCAAAAAATATTAGACTGGGAAAGTAGAAATCTTGTACATTTCAACCCCACCAAATCTCAGTCTTGCTTTCTTTCTCATAAAAGATAAACCAGGCCTAGACCCATCACAATGAACAATCAAGTTATTCAAAGTAATGCGTTCTTTTCACTTGTTGGCATTTCTGTGGATTGAAATCTCAATCGGCACCAACATGTCACATCAATTGCAGAAGCGGCTGTTAAGAAATTAGGTTTCCTCTCCCGGGCTCGCAAATACTTTTCACCACCTAATATTTATACCTTATATTCTTCACAAATAAGGCCAAACCTCGAATACTGCTCCCAATGTGGTGCTGCTGCCGCTTCTACATTCGCTATCCAGGACTCCATTCAGAAGAGAGCTACACGTCTGATTGGTGACCCTACCCTCACCCAAAGGCTTCCATCCCTTGCCCACCGACGTGCCATTGGTGACCCCTTCTCTTTTATAGATATCTGCATGGGCACTGCTCAGAGGAGCTTTCTTCAATAGTTCCTTCACCTGCTGCACCAAACAGTTCTACCAGGGGAACAAAGCGAATGCACCCTTTTACTGTCCAGGTCACCAGACATAGAACATCTTGTTATGCCAGCTCTTTTGTCCCGAGGACTTACAAGTTGTGGAATTCCATGCCGGCGCAGGTTTTTCCTTCTCCGAACCTCCAAACCTTCAAGTCCAGAATTAACAAGTTGCCTCTTTCCTCCTTGTCGACACCCACGGTACGATAGTATTTAGGCTGTTAGCCCTCGTGGTGTGTTGTTGAAATAAAAAAAATCATAGAAAAATTACAGATTATTTGTTTAAGGGTTAATAGTTAATCATATGTGATCAGATAAGTAAACATAGGGGTGTAAAATTAATCAAAGAACTGTTTGTGTAAAAAGTCTACAGTGTTCTTTAAACGACAACATTCCTGGAATAATTTTTTTGCGTTGACTTTGAGAAACAGAACACGAATAGGAGGAGAAAAAGGTTAATATGAAACGTCTTATAAAAAAAAAATCAGATAAAGTACAATAAAATCATGTAACTTATGTAGCTCTACAAGACAACAGAAAGCACAGTGACAAAATTACGGAGCAGCATTTCAAAGGAACGAGGGAATTTCAAGGGTGACCTAGTAACGATGAGCAGGAACAAGGTGTTTAGGAAATGTTCGAGATAGAGGACAGTCAGAGATAAAATAAAATACCTTGACTCGGGGAAATATGTATCCAGGTTTACAGAGGGGAGAGTACGAGAATAAACTGACATAAAATGTATCATGGATAAAAACATTATACTAGATAAATTCACACAAAAATCGCACAAATGTATGTAACCGAATTAGTTTATACGTTTGCGCTCGGGTGCGGTTTTTGAATCCTTAATTTTTATAGCAGGCTGAAAAGTTATTACCAAATACCACGGCAAATAAGGTAACGTCGTAACTAAAACTACATACTTAATACTTACACAAATACTGCAGCTGGTCAACTTACCTGAAACAATAAAGTATTATTAGCAAAATGCAAATTCTAAGTACATAAATGGCATTACAATAGTAAACTGAGAGAAACAAATAAACTTATTTACACTATTTTTTTTTATAAAAGGCAATCTACTGCTTTTTCAACTTGACAAGTACGCTAACTAAATAATCTATTTTTAACGTATTGTCACATTTGTCTATGAGAATTAAGTTTAGGAACTTTGTTACTTCTATGGTCAGTTGTAGTGTGTTGGTAACAGCGAACACTCTGGAACGATATTTCTGAGAGGGAGCAGAAGTGACAGGTGTAGAAAAGTGTAGAGTGTCTAGAATCTCTATGGACTGTATAAATAGACGAGTGGTGTGCAGAATACGTTAGTTCAGTATTTAGCTAGTGTGGTGTAAAAGAACTGATCATAGAGTATTAAGCGAGTCGTCAACAGTAAATGTTGGTGTTTAAGAAGCGATCATAGAAGGCGAATAGTGGAATATAGTTTTATGGACATTTAATAATAGAGAAGCGAAATATTTTAGTTGATACTGGTGGTGGAAAATAGTTGGTAATAATAAATAAGTAGTTTGGAAAGCTGTGTTTTGTTAATCAAGCAATCCAGAAACCCGTAGAACATAACAACTGATTCCAGAACTGGGATTTTCAAGCTGCTAGGGGAAATATTTTCCAGAATATTCGTTGAACAACGTGGAAATTTCTAGAATCTCTGGAAGATCAGTGTCAGCAGTAATTCATAACTGAGTGTGTTCTTGAAACAGAATAAACTGTGTATTAGCTTTAAGTACGTCTATGCCTAAGACACGTAGCGCAACAGCCAATATGGACGCCCAGCTATTGGAACTGATTAAAGAAATGAAAGAAGAAGGAAGAAAATAGATGAATGAATGAGAAAAAGAGACGGAGAAGAAGGAGCCAAAGAAGAAATGAGAAAGGGAGATGAAGAAGCGAGAGAAGAAATGAGAAGAAGAGGCGAAGAGGTCAGAAGAAGAGACGAAGAAGCTAGAGAAGAAGCCAGAAAGAGAGATGAAGAATAAAAAAAGAGACCAAGAAGCGAAAAAAGAGCAGAGAAAAGGAGAAGAAGAAGCCAAAGAAAAAAATGATAAAAAAAACACGAAAAGATAAGAGAGGAACTGAGAAAGAACGAAGAAGTCAAAGAGGAAATGAGAAAAAGGGATGAAGAGGCCAGAAAAAGAGAAAAAGAAGCTAAAGAAGAAGCCAGAAAGAGAGATGAAGAAGCTAAAAGAAGAGACCAAGAAGCGAAAGACGAGCTGAGAAAAAGAGACGAAGAAGCCAAAGAAGAAATGAGAAAAGGAGACGAAGTGATAATAGAGGAACTGAGAAAAAGAGACGAAGAAGCCAAAGAAGAAATGAGAAAAAAGAGATGAAGAAACAAAAGAAGAAATGATAAAAAGGGATGAAGAAACAAAAAAAGAAATGATAAAAATAGATGAAGAAGCCGGAGGAAGAGATGACGAAACAAAGAAAATTCTGCAAGAAGAACCCAGCAGAATTGAGAATATTACTTCGTGTGTGGACGAACGTATGAAGCAGGTAAAAGACGACATCTTCCAACAAGTAGAATGTCGAGTAAGAGGTATCGGCGACGATGTACATGACAAGCTGACGAGTATACAAGAAGAAGTTCAGCAGAAAATGCAAACACTAGAAAAGAGATGTGATACCCTAGCCAAGGCAAACATCAGACTCGAAGATAGCCCGGTCGTCAGAATTAAGGTCTCCACATTTAATGGCTCAGTCCCATGGGGTATTTATCTACGCCAGTTCGAAGCCGCTGTTACAGTAAATGGCTGAGGCGAGAGAGAGAGAAAGCGACCTCGTTAATACTAGCTCTCAGAGGAGATACCTTAGATGTGTTCCAAGGTATTCCTGGGAAAGAACCGTTGAGTTTTGACAGCATTAAACATCAATTAGAGATGAGGTTGGGCGACCAGCATTTACAGCAGCTGTATCGATTGCAGTTGAAAAATCGTTGTCAGAAATCGGGCGAAAGTCTCCAACATCTGCACGCCGACTTTGTCAGACTGACGATTAGCCCATCCCATAGGCCCGATAGAGTTTTTAAACCAGCTGTCGCTGCAAACCTTCATTTACGGCATCAGATATACCGACACGCGACAGGCGCTGAGGATGGCGAGATACAAAAACTTCAACGATGCTTTGGCACATTCCTTTGAGTTTAAAGCGGTAAAGCAAGCATCAGAAAGTCATGTGAAAGTTCGCAGTCTTCAATTCCAAGAAGAAAATAAAACAGATCCATCCAAGATCATGCAGCTACTAGAGAAAATAGCAGAACAAATACTGCCGACGTCTCATGGACACCCAATAAAAGCTCACCGTGCAAATGCCTTGCGCTGCTGGAACTGCGGCAAGGTGGGACATATAAGGGGCGAATGTTGGGCTCTAAGATCACGCGCAAGGGAGAAAGTGAAGCTAAGGCCGGTAACCATTTTTCAATTAGCGATTCTGACAGCGCTCTCATCGTAGATGGATACGTAAGCGGTAATAAGACCCAGATGGTCGTCGACACAGTCGCACCTAGGACGATTATTCGCCGTGACATGGTTCCAAGATGGCGAGTAAGAGAGCCAGACAGAGAGTACAGAATAAATGCAGCCGGTGGTGATCGGATCCAGGTATTTGGCGAAACTGGCGTCGAGCTGCAAACTGGGACATGGAAGGCAAAGCAGAGAGCCATAGTCGCCGCCATATCAGACCCGATTACAATTGGCGTGGACATACTTCAGGGTCAGTGCGCTAACCATGATCTTGGCAATAACATCCTGACTATCGGCGGTGAAGAAAGCATAATGTCGGCTGGCAGTAACCTGGTAGTGCGGAAAATCACCATAGAGGAAAATAGCAACGCATGCCGTGAAAGTGCCATTCCAGTGAAGAGAGTTGTGAGAGGAAGAGGCGACCCACTTACTTAGCCAGAAGCAAGTGGAGAAGAAAGTATGAGAGAAATACAAGATGAAGGGTGCAAATACCACGTAAATGTGAAGCCAACCCAGAAAAAGGCCAGTAGACACATTTGTTGGAACAGGACCGATGTCGAAAGGATGAATAGGGCCCGCCGAGATATTTGTGCAAGTAGAAACATCAGAACAACAGCAACTACACGGAAGAACCAGTACCACATAAGAACTTCGCGTGAAGGAAGCCCCGACATATTGACAAGAAGAAAAACCATCCAGTCTGCTGTCGGAATGCATATACGAATAGAAAGCGACCGCATGAGGACCCGTTATGACATGCCACCTAATTCAGCTGGTTTTAAAGAAGAAGATCGGGTGTTGTTCTACGAGCCAGTGCGATGCTTGCGACGGTCACCTAAAATACAGAAATTATGGGAAGGTCCGTATAAGGTGGTCAAAAGGAGCAATGGCGTTGTCTGTAACATTCAGAGGAGCCCGAAGAGCAAGATGAAGTTGGTCTATATGCACAGACTTACACCATACCAAGAAATGTCAGAATTCGATCCGGACGATCGAATATAGGAGGGGGCAATGTCACATTTGTCTATGAGAATTAAGTTTAGGAACAAAGCTCGAGTAGCTGCAGGAAGAAAGCTACGCGGGTAGATTAGAAAATAAGTCAAAACGTTTATCTCATAATCTCCATTTTTAGTTACTGGCTTTGGATTATGTCGTGAAGTTTTGACACTTCCAGTCAATTTAAATCGTTCCTCTATCCTTGCGAATTTTCGTCTAGTCATTGTTGATAGAGTGGGATACCTCCTGCATGTTCTGCTTACAATCTGATTGCATTCCCCATGAATATAAAATAAATTTAAAATATCCATATTAGAGTACTCTTCACTATTCAGCAATTTTTATTGGCTTATTATTTCTATAACGCGAGTAATACAAACACACTCAGATTAACTTTAAAATATAAATAATGCCTTAGAATTCATGTGTTTTCAAAATTCTGTTTTCTGACAGCCACAGCTGCCTTTATTATGCAGCGTAATGTATATTCTCTAGAAAATGAGTTTGTTACCTAAAAACTTTAGTAGAAAGTTACTCGTAAGAGATAGGTATAGGAAAACTTATATAAAACCGGTGTAGAATTAAATTTATAACTTGAATTTTTAATAATATGCAGGGTACACCATTTGAAAAAAAAATGACTTTTGCAACATTGAATATGTGTAAGTTGGTCATTAAATTTAAAACACTCTGTATGATACAGGTAAGCTTTAGGTAGATAATATGAAGGCTTCATCCTAGAAGTTATAATATTTTAATTCCAGCCTTTTATCTTTAAAAACATGTGAAATACAAAGTGTTATAAATGAGGATAGAAGGTAAAAGGTAAAGGTAAGATGCTTACTGGCAATTAGACCATTGCTGACCCATTTTGCTCATCTAAACTAACCTACCCTCCACCTTGAGCTCGATCTCAACGACAGTGATTTTGAAAAATCATCCGGCGCCGGTGAGGCTCGAACCGTCGTCCCCCGAGTCCGTATTGGAAAGTCTGAATCGACTTTCCCGCACGGCCACGGAGGCGCAAATGAGGATAGAAGTTCAGCAAAATGTAAAAAAAATATCTATGAAATAGTTGAAGATAGGGATAGGAAAGCCTAATATAGAACTTCACAAAATATTATGGAGAATTCGAATATGCAATAAAAATAGGGCATTCTATTTAAATTAGCAAAGTTGATGACTACTTCCGATCTAACCGGAAGTGACCTGACCTTGAAAATATTTTAGAAAAAAGACAACTACGAATTGTGACCGCCGCCAAAATTTCAAAATTTATGATATCGGGGACCTTCATAAACTTCTAATGCACGGCTATCGTGAAAAACCCTATATATATATATATATATATATATATATATATATATATATATATATATATATATATATATATATATATATATATATGTATATATATATATATATATATATATATATATATATATATATATATATATATATATATATATATATATATATATATACATAGATTTTTACATTATTTTTTTTGAAAATTTGGCGATAGATTTTCACTCGCAAAATAATGTGGCGGTTAATATTAAACCGTTTAACAAAGTAAGAGAAATGTGAGTGCACAAAACTGACTTGGTCATCAGCTGACTCATATGTTTACATTTTTATCACACAAACACAATTAAATCTTATGACATAATATTCATTATAAGACGTTAAATAAATTTGATTATCTCCAGACAACGGTGGCACGTCCAGCAGCCTCGCAGATCGTTCTGATTGTGTCACACCACAGAGTGTGAGACAGAAGTGTTTGAATCTCTAGCGCCTAGTGGTGTAAAAATGCACACCGCCGAGCCTTCGAGCTATCATAAGGAACGTTGAGCTCTAGTACTACGTTTCCATGACAATATCGACCGGATTGGTCCGGGCTCAACACGGCCTGCTCGATTCCGTCTTCTCGCGGCTGCTAAATGCGCCGTTGCCACATCGGATGACATGTGGAAGATCCAACAGATGACTTTGAAAGGACGGGCATCTGTTTGTAGAGGATTCTGGATTTACACAAGCACGTCCAAAGTCAACATAAGTTAAAAGCTTGTGGTTTTGCGAACTTAAACTTACAGTCTCGTTAAAGAGAATATATATGTACTTCTTAAAAGATTATTTCCAAATTAGCACGTGTACAGTACGAATGTTATTAATGTGGATTACCTCTAGTGCCCCTAGTTGAAACATCATGCAACATATGGGCCATTGGACGTTATACTTCTTTTCAGAAACATTAGAGCCCGCATGAGAGAAATTAATAGGTCGCCACTATTTAGCAGCTTTTCTTACATTTTTACAAACTCTTGCAAATTGTTGCAGATTCGTCAGTTATACAGGGCCTTCATTAATTCCCAAGTCCCACGTGACTGCTTAAGTTATGCAACCAAACATACACAGTTGTACAACCTGAATAAATGAAATCCTTAAGTTACCAGTGGCGTCTCTTATTTCCTTTGTGGTTTTATAAAAAATATAAAAATTATAATAAGGTGAAACAGTAAATGTCTTAAACTTTAGGTTTTCTTTAATTCTACTTCTACATTTACGCATTAGAGTGAACATATTTTTCGCAGAGCAAAAAAAGATTTGTTTTGCTCAGATGAGATTAAAATTGACCTATCGCGATGCGATGCGTTAGCGGCATTCCGCTGATGATGTAATGTCATTTTTGAGGTTTCAAGGGTTGGGGAATTCAAATGTAACATTGTTAATTTTAACATTAATAACCAGTTCGTAAAAACATTATAAAATATTACTTTTATTTTATATAGATATCAAAATAAAACAAACAAAACTAGCATTACAAAAAACATTTTAACTAGTGTCTAGTAAATAAAATAGGTTTTTAAAATTTTTTGCATTTCTTATAAAAAGGGGTATTTAAACATGAAATTTACGGTTTTAGGAATGTGTATTGTGTAACATGTAACAAATATGTACCTGTTTGGGCAGATAACCGACAAACAGATTTGGTAGGGCTTCGTTCCATGCGATGTAGAATATCGTCAACAACATTCTCTGTGAGAATAGTTGGCCTGCCTGTAGATTTGCCTTTGCAAATACAGTGCTTTTCCTCATATCGTTTAATAAGGACGAATCTGTGGTTTTTAAAATATCGTATGGAATGTTATCCTCGGAAAAAGCTTCAGAATATTGCTCGATGCATGATTCTATCGAATAAGACCAACTTCAATTTGGATTTCGTGTACAACTGCGAAAATTAGCCATTAAAATAAAGGCATCCTGCTCCAGTGTGAAAGGCATCTTTACAATCAAGTCTAAAAAAATGGAACAAATAAATAAACATAACCTTAACATACCTACACTTTTAACTTACGTAAAACCGCAACGAAAATGCTAAGTTTTGATAAAAACTGTTTATTTTTATTATCCAACACATAGAAAATTATTTGAAGAAGATAAACACTGGTCGAACTTGGAAAATGCACAATATACATACAAAATAACCGGCCAAAAGGGAAATGAGCGCCAAGAGACTGAACTGTCAATTGGCAATTCATTTAGTAATTTTGGGGTCCCTAGTCTAGTGCTCTTTTTGTTACTTTTTGACTGCCAACTCATAAAATCACCTTCTACTAAGAGGGAGCCAGAATCTGGTCACCTGGGGAATTAATGAAGGCCCTGTATAACGCTGTTACAATATCAGTGCAAGAAACCAATAATTTATCAACAGCGTAACGTTAATTTAACGAGAAATTGCGCGGAAACTTACAGCATGTTTTATAACTATTATAACCATATAACTATAATAATTTGGCGTACATTTTGGAGGCCATTTTCGAGTAAAATTCAGGTGTATGTTAACACAATTTGATCAACGTGTTTTAGTCATATTTAGGATATTTTCATTCAACATTGGACCAATTCGATTAATACATTGGTAAATACGTGCAGGGCGTTATTTGGATCTGACATCCAGACACCGAATGCCGTGCTGGTCGCTGCTCCTTAACACAGAACTGCGCATTTGAAAAAAAAAATGTTGTGTAGGATTTATGGTTATGTTGGTATAAACAAATATATATTAGGAAATAGGTAATTTCATCTTTGTTAAAAAATATTAGCACTTTGAATGATCAAAGACCATGGTTTAAATATTAGAAACAAAAATACAAGTGAATCACATCGTACAAAGGAGAAAACTACTGCGGCGGTATTTTTTTTCTGTAAATATGATGACGATACTTCGAGGAAATTCAAGCGCCTCTATAAAAATATTCAGACTTATTGAAATTTTGATTCTAATAGCTTGTAATGTGAACAACATAAAACTATCCTGTCCTTATAGTCTAGCCGACAGGTTGGAAAAAGTGGGGTTAGGTGGAAAAAGGTCGGAAGTTAATGAAACTTTGGGATGTTATTCAGAGATGGTTAGTAAACATTTTCTAAAGTTTTGGACCTCAAGGACCCTGTCCGAAAAAAGAGGGGGGGGCTGCAAAATTTTCGACCTTTCTCCGGTTTTTCCTTAATAACTTTTTTCCCTTACATACTACGGCAAAAACATTTGGGACCTTTTTTGTAGAGCGTTAAATCTCCTACAATTTTACTACTATTCAAAAATATCTGTATGTCAAATCATTACCGAGATAAGGCGCTTCGAAAAAAATTTATCAAAATTCGCTAAAAAATGCCGAAGAGTTCAGAATTCCACCATATTTCTTCTGTTATACCCGAATTATTGTGAAATGTTGTTCACATCCAGGCGGTAGTTTCTCTGATCATAGGAATCATTGGTCATGGAGAAGTGAACTGTCACTTAGCACGAGAGGTTAGCATATCATGTATAAAGAAAGTGGTGGGGGAAAATTTTGAAGAATTGAAACTAAAACGGAAAGATAAGGTCGTGACTCTCGTTTCCGTTACCTGCTCGTTGAAAATTGCTGGTAAAAAATTTACTGTCAATCCTCTCACTCTCTTCCAGCGTGTCCGCATTGCCAAAAAATCTGAAGAAGATCTGAAAGAACTCTTGAAGTTTGAACTCGCACCCTTCCCTATGTCACTCTTCACTGAGGAGGCAATGCGCAAAGGAACAAAGTCAGAAATGTACTCACTCATCAGTCCCATAGAGGAAGCCAACCTTGCCAACAGGAAATGTAACGTGATTGATGGAGGATACATGTTACATAAAGTGGTGTGGAACAAAACTCCCACCACCACATTCGAGATGATGTGCATCAGCTACGTGCACAGACACTTTGGTAGCAATGTGATTGTTGTATTTTACGGATACTCCACCAACGCCGGTTATCAAAGCACCAAAGCCGCAGAACGAGCTGGGCGTTCTGCATTACAATCAGCAACCAGAGTCGTGTTCTCCTCATCTACCAAGGTAACGTGACCATTACACAAGAAAAGTTCTTGGCAAACGATCACAATAAGAGGGCATTCATTTCGATGTTGATGACATGAATGGCAGATGCTAGCATCGAAGTGAAGCAGGCATATCAGGATGCCGACATGATGATCGTCAATACCGCCATATCCAAGGCCAGCGAATTTGACAACGTCATCATTACCACTGAAGATGTGGACATACTTATTCTGTTGACAGCATTAGGTACTTCCATCTATCTTCAGAAAAGTGGAAGAGGCAGTGATCCCAGTGTCCTCTACTCGCCAAGTTCCTGGTCTTTTCCCCCCGAGGACACACTTTTCCTGCACGCAGTGAGTGGTTGTGATACCATGTCAGCACCGTATGGATTGGGGAAGAAAAAAATTTGCAGCACTTACCTGAATAATACCTCACTCTCTGCAGCAGTGGCTCCGTTTCTTACACCAAACGATACTATTCAGCAGATCAGCGACGCTGGCGTAAAGTTTCTGGTAGAAATTTATGGAGGCGACATTGACAATGACAACCTCGACGACCTGCGGTAACGATTATTCACACGATCAATGACTAAGGCTAAATTGCAACAGGCCTGCCTACCACCAACAAGGATCCCTATACTAGGGTAGAAATGGGCCAGGACTGACAATTTACTAAATTGTTAGTTGGTTGTATACAGTCTCCATTTTTTAACACTTTATGTTATTTGGAGCTGGCGTGACAACATACTACTTAGTTTCGCAAATAGGTGGCGGCACGTTCACCACTCACTTAGTGTTGAAAGGCTGGCTAATATAGCCGTATTACTTTAGAGGTGTATTTTCGCTGCAATTAGTATGCCGTGCTGACGAGCTTTAATTAGAGCGAAACCGGTCTACGGTTCTAATTGTTGCGAGAATGCATCTAGTTTTACACACTTTGTCCCTATATTAGGTTAGAAATGGGCCAGGGCTGACAATTTACTAAATGGTTAGTTGGTTGTATACAGTCTCTAATATTTAACACTTTGTGTTATTTGGAGCTGGCGTGACAACATACTACTTGGTTCCGCAACTAGGTGGTGGCACGTTCACCACTCATTTAATGCTGCTAATTAGTACTCAATGTTTAATAGGTTATTAAAAAAAATGTTTTCGAATTTTAGTGAAAAAAAAAAAATTGTTCTACAAATTTTTGCATTTTCTTGAAGCATGATTTTAGCGGTGATGTTTTTCAGCGTTTTTACTATTTTTGTCAAATTTTTGTGAAATGCTACTGATCAACAATTTAACAAGTAACTGTAAAAAAAAATCTTTGCGAATTTACGTTTAAAAATTGATTCCGAATTTTCGTAAACAAGATCATGTTAGCCAACTTTTGTGTAAAAAACTTTTTTTTAGTTTCGGTACAAAGATTTTTATGTAATTTTCGGGTAAGATTACTTACCCAATCTTATTAAAAAATAGCGAATTTTCCTGAAAGAACTGCAAATTTTCATGTAAGATTTTTTAAAACTTTTTGTCAAAAAGCTTGTTTTGGATAATTATATCTTGGCAGGTCAGTCAGGTTAGGTCAGGTCTTGTCTGTGTGTAAATAGCTCGAAAAGATTCATTGGTCAGGAGAATCGAAGCATTTTCTTTCTGGAAACATTTACAGTTTATTTTCGGAAAATTTTTGTAGTTTTCAAACAATAAACTTATTTTGGTAAAATATTTCTACTATAAAGGTTAGACTGTTAACCAAATTTCATAACTTTTCATTAAAAAAGACGTATTTTGTAATTAAAATATTTTTTAATGAAAATTCGCTACCATAACGCACTTGCTACGTCCAGAATTTTCTTAAGTAGATACGTGACACGTTAGCTATATTAAATATACCTTAACCTTTCAAATTTTTGTTATTTATGGAAACCTTCTGACAAGCATCCAATAAATTAAACTTGAAAATAAGGCACATATTGCGTTTTCATAATAATTGGTTTTTAATCTGTTATTAGTAAATAGTAGATGTCAGAACTAAATTATAAGAGACATCTTACTCACAGTAATCGAATTAATTCTCACACAAGAGATAATCTTGGAATTCCGAGATTAAATTTCATCTGTGAGATACCAAGAACCTACAACAGAAATAAATAATGCAAGCGACTTCATTTTCCTCGCAAATTCAAAACACATAAATCAAAACCTAAACAACTTGTTAGACGCCCCAGTTTCGACAGTCGTACCTAGATCTAGTTACCTCAGAGATTTACTGCATCGTTCACTGCATAAAGCTCGAGAATCCGACTGGTAAACATCGTAAAATTCAGGATGAATCGTAAGCTGAAAGGGTTTTTAATGTAGGTTTGGAGTTTATGTTTTTGCGGGAAAGTAAAGTCATCTATTTATAATAGTGTTGATGTAGACTGTTTTATGTCAGGTGGCCATTAGTTGAGTGGTATTACATTAATTGATGACATACGATACCTTTTCCCCATACAATATATAAGTCCTTTGGAAAGTTAACGAATAAATATTGAGTTCCTATCAGAAACTAAAAAACCAATTGTGTAAAATTTACTGTTCAACTTATTCTTCACTTTAGCCAAACACACCCAACATCCAACCGAAAGCGAAAATCAAACCTGCTACCCAGAAATGTATGCGGCAGAGACTAATCTGACTGAGCTATCGGCCGCTAAACTTCTAACCTTCGATCTCGCTAGAACACCCTGTATATATAAATTAACCAATATTCTTTTGAAAGTCTTGTCAGTAACGTTTGAATTCAATCTATAAAAATTGCATATTAAACAAGCCCAAGTTTTAAACTTCCTTGTTAAATAATGCCTCGTAACATTTATAACCCAATACAATTACAACAACAACAACTACTACTACTACTACTATCCCTCAGGGGCACTAATGGTTCCTGGCCTGGACATGATATGCTACAAGTACAAGCTAAGAACTCCAAAACCGATCTCGTAGTGGTGAGTGGACCAAATAAGACAATAATTCAAAGACCGGGGTGGATAACAGATACCAGAGGGGCTGTTGTCGTATTCGTAAAAATAAAAATCTAAAGGTGAAAAGTACGAAGAGTAGGACAGGCTTTCTCGTGTTAAACCTGGAGCAGTTTTTGCTCGTGAAATGCTACATATCTCCTAATATTCGGGTGGATTGTTTCCAAAGTCAGCTAGAAGAGATAGTGAATGAAATAACCTCAAAGTCACCAGAATATGTATCACAAGTGGCAGATCCAAGGGGCCTGATTCTACAAGATCGAACAAGAACAAGAATTGGTGGTGCTAAATAGAGGCGATACTTACACATTTAAATGAGGTAGCTCCCAGCAATTTGTTGACATCACATGTTCCACCTCTGTGTGTTCGGGGAGTAACTAAAAAAAATCTCCTCCAGGCTAATAGGCCCCAACTCCTCTTCCTCACCGAAACAAAAATCAGTGCCAAAACAGCCACCTCTTACCTTAATTTCCCGGAGTATGGGCTCCTTACTTCCTTTAGATTGCATGGAGGTGTGTGCGCATACGTCCGTAGCAATCTACCCTGCACCAGACTCCCCCATTTAAGAAGCTGGAAGAAAAGACATACTTTGGATGAAACTCTCTGTCAACGCTGCAACTAAATTCATCTGTTGCATTTACCGGTCACCTTCTGACAACAGCTTTGTCCAGCTTTTAGATTAGCTTTCTGAAAAAATCGACCATCTGATTTCTAAATATCCTTTCTCCGATGACACTGTTCTTGGTGACTTCAATGTCCATAATAAGGAATGGCTAGGATCTTTCAAAACCGATCCACAAGAGAGAGCAGCGGAGGCCTTTGCAGTCAGAAATTCTTTAGCCAATATGATTCAGCAACCTACTTATATTCCTCGCATTCCAACACACAGCTCAAATCGCTTGGATCTCCTTCTTTCTCAAAAGCTGAATGCTATAAGACATCAGTCACCGCCCTCCTTGGTCGCTCAGACCGCGGCATGGTCACTGCTTCCTGCGCAATGCAACCCGATGTCACTCAATCATCACACCCACGTATCCTTTGGCACTACAACTCCGCGAACTGCGAAGAAATGCGGGATTACTTTTCCTCTTTTTCATGGTCGTCTGTCTGTTTCTCTCATCCCGATCCCTCTGACATCTCACAAACGTCACCGGAATTATCAAAGCTGGCATGGAATTATTTATTCCACGTACACAGAAAACCTTTTCAGCCACTCAAAAGCCCTGATTCGCTAAATCCTGTGACAAGGCCAGACTTGAAAAGGTCAGAGCTCACAAAACACTTCTACACAATCCCAGTCAAGAAAACCGTCAAGGATTTAACGAAGCGAGCAACCGCTATGTCCGCGTTCTTTCTAAGGCCAAAAACTCTTTTAATAATCACATCAAAAACAAAGTCCTCTCAAGCTCCAACGGCAGCAAACCCTTCTGGAGTCTTGCTAAATCTATTGGGAATAATTTCTGCAAGAGCACGTTCCTACCTCTTGTTTCAGGGGATGAAATTGTTTCTACCGCCCTGGGCATGGCTGAACTTTTGCCTCGTTGTTCGCCGGCAATTCTACTCTCAACCCACCTCTAAATGTTCAACCACCAATAGTCGTCAATGTCGCGCATAAAATGACGGATATCATTTTCAAGGTTAAACAGGTAAGAAAGATGGTCTCTTCTCTTAATACCAAGAAACCCTCTGTCCTTGACGAGCACCCAGCAATTGTTCTCAAAAAAATGGGCACCAGAACTTGCTCCTGTCATGACTCGTCTGTTTCAGACATCTTACAACAGAGGCATACTCCATAGTAACTGGAAAACTGCTCGAGTACAACCCGTCCTCATGAAAGGATTCAAAGCGCTGCTTAGGAACTACAGGCCTATTTATCTCCCTTCAGACGTCTCTAAAGTGACGTAAAATATATAAATACCGAATTGCTGAAATTTCTTGAAACACACAGTCTAATCTACGACAGGCAGTATGGATTCCGTCAGCGCAGATCAACTGCTGACCTCCTTTCCTTTGTCACCCATTCTTGGAACAAGTCTATGGAACTACACGGTGAATCCTAGATTGTCGCTCTAGTCATATCCAAAGCATTAGACCAGGTCTGGCAAGCAGCGCTGCTTAATAAACTTCCGGCCTATGGCCTACCACCAAACTCTGCACCTGGACAGCAAATTTCCACTCCAACCGGAGAATTTATCTTGTCGTGGATTACCGTTCCTATAAACTGTATCCAGTTAATGCAGGAGTCCCTCAAGGTTCAGCTTTAGCCCCTACTTTGTTTCTTCTCCACATCAATGACCTCCTCTCTAGCACATCCAACCCAATTTACAGTTACGCGAACGTCAGCACTCCACAGCACTGCACTCAAATATACAATATTCTAAGCCTGTCCCTTTAGCCCAATTAGATGAGGATCGCAGACTCATGGAGGGTTCCGTCTCTGTGGATCTCCAAAAAATATTGGACTGGGGAAGTAGAAATCTTGTACAATTCAACTCCAACAAATCTCAGTCTTGTCTTCTATCTCAAGAGATATACCAGCCCTAGACTCATCACAATGAACAACCAAGTTATTCAAAGTAATGAGTCCTTTTCACTTGTTGCCATTTCTGTGGATCGAAATCTCAATTAGCACCAACATGTTACATTAATTGCAAAAGCGGCTACTAGGAAATTAGATTTCCTCTTCCGGGCTCGCAAATACTTTTCATCAGCTAATCTCTATACCTTATGTACTTCACAAATAAAGCAAACCCTCAAATACTGCTCTCACATCTGGGGTGCCACTGCCGCTTCTACGCTCGCTATCCTGGACTCCATTCAGAAGAGAGCTATATGTCTCATCACTGACCCTACCCTCACCCAAAGTCTGCCACCCCTTTCCCATCGACGTGCCGTTCGTGACCTCCCCCTCTCTCTCTTTTACAGATATATGCATAGGCACTGCTCGGGGAGGCTTTCTTCCATAGTTCCTCCACCTGCTGCCCCCAACAGATCTACCAGGGGAACAGAGCGAATGCACCCTTTTACTGTCCAGGTCACCAGACATAGAACATCCTGTTATGCTCGCTCTTTTGTCCCGAGGACTTCCAAGTTGTGGAATTCCTCGCCGGCACATGTTTTCCTTCTCCTTCGGACCTCCAAACCTTCAAGTCGACACCCACGGTATAATATAATTTAGTCTGTGAGCCCTCGTGGTGTGTTGTTGAAATTAAAAAAATATTAGCGAAAAAAGTCCAAAACTGGAAAGTTGAAGACATCGAAACACTGAGTGACCCCCGCACACAAAACATATAATGCCGACAAGCGGAAACAAAGGCCCAATAGCGAGGGTACTAGGCATGTTATTAGTAAGGTGGTTTGTAAATACGAAACAGACAGACGGCCTGGCAGGCTTGACAAAAAAACTGAAAACAGCGGTCAATCGGAACTGGGTGGTCACACAGAAGAACCAAACTGAAGCGCCATACTGGTGGAGTACATAAATAGGATAAAAGAGAAACGAATGTGTCAGAGCCAGGAGACAACTGAATCGTTACAGAGCGAGATTGCTCTCCCAGCGAGCAGTTACGGAAGCATTTGAGTTACACAAAAAGAAGAGAAAAGAGCAAAAACGGATGATAATAGATTCCAAGAAGAGCCATTAGGCAGTCCTCTGCGAGAAACAAAGACACCTGGGGGACGAGCTACCGAATTGTGATAAAACAGTTCGGGCCCCGGACGCCACCATATAACCCCACGAAGTCAGCCATAACACGAACTAAAAAGACTTCTTCCTCAGACGATCAGACTACTGGGAAAGAAATAGGATAGCGGAGATAGAGGAGTTGACAGCAGCAGCTAAAAAAACCAGGCAAGGTTTCAGGCCCAGACGGTATACCAGCAGAGGCCATAAAACAGCTGCCGAAATAGGTCCACACGTGCTGCTAAACGTGATGAATAAACTACTGCAAAGACAAGAGTTTCTCCTAGAGTGGATGATAGCAAAGGTTGTGCTGGTTTTTTTCAGACCTCTATGCCTGCTGGATATGCTAGTACCAGTGTGTAGCTGACCGGTTTAGGGGAGCCACTAGCTTGGTCATCAGGTGCGCCCACTACACCCTACATTTAAAAAAAAACCCAGGGCTCACTCCTGTTGAGTACGTGGATGGCGACCGAGAGGCGCACTCTCACACGTAATCATACACACATACTCACAAACTCACACGCGTGACATGAGCACTTATACACATGCACACCTGAGCTGGGCTACTCACCTTTCTTCAACTCGGGTGTGGTTGCTTCTCTTTTATGTTTCCTATTTGGCCCGACCTCAATTTCTCTACCTTTTCGGCGATTCTTGTTCTTTTCTGGCGTTGACGCTAATGAGGTTGCCAAGGGCGAGATGTCCTTTTAATTTACACTTTAAAATGATGTGAAAATAATGGAAGATTTGTGATAAACAACAGAAAGTACCCCAAGTAAATAGAAATAATACGGCTGGTTCCGATCGGGTGGAAGCTCCGGTGACCAGCGCCAGTTTCTCCGATCTTGGGGAGGGCCACTTACACGTTTTAATGGAAAAAGCAGCAAAATCAATGATAAAACAACTGATAAGCTGGAAAACAAGACAGCAAGCAGCCCCAAAACGCGGCCGCCGACTCTCACTGTCGTGACAGCAGACAATCACGCAGATTTTCAAAGACGGAGCCTAATAACGCGGTCTCCGTTTTTCAATGCGACGACATCAGACAGCTCGGAGGTTCCTCAAAGTAGAACCACAATAATAACGCGGTCGCTGCCTCCCACCGCGGAGACAACAGACGCCAATCAGGTGGATTCATTAGGAGTCATCGGAAGAAAATATACTGTAATATAAGACTCAATTTTGGATAACATACAATGCAACACAATAGTCTCTGTCAAGAGAAGAGATTCTCTCAGACCCACTCCGCCCAGGAGATCTTTATCTTGGTCATGAGGTGGGGCAAATATGATTTAGGAGGATTTTAGCAAAGAGAAAAACAACTTTGTCCTAACCAGTGCTCACAGCGGGAGAAATACCAAAAGAAACATAATAGAAACACAAAAAAAAAGGAATAGAGGAGCAAAATTCGTTCTTGACGAGGGTGGAGAAACAAAATGGTATGCTAAAAGAACTAGCGAAAAGAACATCCGAAGAAATAAAGAAACTGAAGGGATTGATAAAAGAAACACGAAAAAAGAAATGAAGACTCCGATTGGTAAACTTGATAACTATGTCAAACCTTGGTATTTGATGACAGAGTATATAGAGGTAATAACGTAAAACTTCGTAAAATAACTAAGGCCTCAAAAGCAGGATATTAGAAGGAGCAGATGACCGATGTAAGTACATAAGTAGCGAACAAACGACAGGACAAAAATGAAAATGGTAGAAAAGATGGTGAGGGAGCTGTATAGATACCTCGATGAAGCAAGTTTGATATAATATCTATTTATATATTTGATATAATTAGATAATGATATCACCCTTGACATGCGAAAAACAAACTACTTCTACTACTACTACCAACAATATAAATAATAATACTATGAAGTATGAAAATCATAGAAATAGATAATAAATCCCAAGTCTTAATCATCAAACTTAAAGCAAGTTGCTTCAATTTAGCGCCTGTCTATTCTCGCAAATATCACACAAAGCTTGATATTTAAAATTTTACTCACGTTTGGTGGTAGTAAATTTAAATCTCCCTCTAAACCGTTTGATGCTACACAGGTCGATAGGTAAAGCGGGTGCAAATCCAAGGATTTAGACGTTACTTCATACCAGGTATCTAAGTCCTACACTATATATCACTCGTTTTCCCAACGGATTATAAAGTTAAATGTCAAATATTATGTGTTGTGTGTTGTTTAATGTAAGATGTATATATGGTAGGTGGAAACAAATCATGCAATTTGCATTAATTGGATACAAATTACGAAATAAATTATAAAGGGTATTCTAAGAGACCTAAACTAAGTGCACTTTACAATGATATATATTACATAAATAAATATTTTGATGAAATAGTTTACTGAAGATATGTCTAAAAAAATGCATTTAAGAAGGTGACTTATATTTAAGCTTTTAAGCCTTGAATATAATAATATCTGGATTGAGAAACATTTGTTCCATGGATTTCCCAATATATATATATATATATATATATATATATATATATATATATATATATATATATATATATATATGTATATGTATATATATATATATATATATATATATATATATATATATATATATATGTATATGTATATATATATATATATATATATATATATATATATATATATATATATATATATATATATATATATATATATATATATATATATTGTTTTTTGTTTCCTTAACGTGGGTCTATTTCCGCGACTATGGCCAATCACCGTCGCCAGGGAGCAGTTTCACTTCCCATCCTGGAAGTTTTGCCAAACCCCTTTCTTTCTGCAAGGAGGGTAGGGATCTTTAACATGCTCACCAACACCGCATGGTCATGGGACCGACGTCCTTTATGTATTCTTTAAAAGCAAACAATAAAAAAATAGAAAAGCGACTTGATTAAGGATAACTAAAAACTGCATATCAGCGCTGCCACCATTTGTTAAACGTGGTATCGTGAGGTAAATTACGGATAACTCAAAAATTACTGCTAACATCTTAATCAAATGTATATGGCACCACATGAGAAGCAACGCCTTTGAAATAAAAAAGAAATTATCAAAATCGGTTCACCTAGAAAAAAGTTCTGAGGTAACACACATAAAAAATACAGTCGAATAGAACCTCCTCCTTTTTTTGAAGTCTGTTAAAAATAGTCAGTTTTCGCAGAAACTTTGTTGTGTTTCCGTGGAAATGATTGTTCGCAAGATTTCTCTGACATTTTGGTAATTGTTTGCTGAATTGTTGTAAAAAAAAATTGTTCGGATTTTCATGATTTTTTTGTGGTAGCTTCGTCGAAAAGCTTTTTTGAATAATTATGTCATGGTAGTTGGGTAAATAGCTTAAAGAGGTTCGTTGGACAGAAAAATCGGACCAGTTTTTTCGGGAATATTTCAAGTTCATTTTCGGTAAATTTTTATACTTTTTCAAACAATAAAGTTATTTTGATGAAAGATGGGACGTTGTTTCTACTATATAGGTTATACTAGTAACCAAATTTGATGCTTGCTTTAATTAAAAAAGACATTTTTCTTCTTAGGACGCCGTCTCCCTACGAAGGTTGGCGATCCAACTGGCTATAATGGTGCGTGATACCGCACCTGTGAAAATCTCCACAGGTGTCCGTCCGAACCATCGACGTAGATCTTTCAGCCATGAGTTCTGCCGTCTACCCACAGATCTTTTGCCCTCGTTATTTCCTTCTAAGAGGAGTCGGAGGAGCTCGTATCGCTCCCCCTTCATAATGTGCCCGATGTATTGGAGCTTTCGTTCTTGACTGTTGTCAGCAGTTCGTTGCCTTTACCTATTCTCCTTAGCACTTCCTCGTTGGTTATCCTGTCTACCCAGGATATACGCAGTATATGGCGATACAAGTACATCTCAAAGGTGTCAATGCGGCTCTCCATTGATTGGCAGAATGTCCAGCTCTCGGAGCCATAGAGTAGCATTGGGAAGATATAAGAGCGCAATATACCTATGCGGAGCTGAAGGTTTAGGTCTCTACTGATGAAGAGGTTCTTCATGGAGATAAATGTCCTTCTGGCCTGTTCTATCCTTGATCTGATTTCCATTTTAGGGTCACTGTTCTCGTTGACGAGGGCTCCAAGGTATTTAACGGACGGCACCTGTTCCACAACCGTATCGTCGGCGAATCGTATATTATTAATAAAGGTGCCGTTGATTTTAACGCCCTCTTTCACATTCTCCAGTGCCTCCCGGAACACCACAGACATACTTGCCATTAAAGCTAGAACGCACTTACTGCATTCAGACTTTTAAAAATTTTGATTACTTTTTAGGTATATAAATATAATTTTATGTATTTTTTTAGCAAATGTTTGTGTACAAAATATTTAGTAAGTCTTCGCAGATTTTTTTGTTCACTTTCAGGGAATAATTTTTTTAACTTTTTTGAAATGCTGGTAAAAAATTAAGTAATACGGTTATGGTAGCCAGTCTCCTAGAACATTGTGGGATGTACGACAGGGTCGCCATCTCGGTGCGGAACTAGGTAGTATGTTGTCACGACAGCTCTCAATAATACAAAATTTCATAAATAGCCCAGGGCTGACAATTTACAAAATTGTTAGTTGGTTGTACACAGTCTCTATTTTATAAGATTTTGTGTTATTTAGAGCTGTCGTGACAACATACTATCTGGTTCCTCACCGAGATGGTGACCCTGTCGTACATCTCACAATGTTCTAGGAGGCTGGGTACCATAGCCGTATTAGTTGATGGGTGTATTCTCGCGGCAAATCACTTCCACCAGCCCCATAATCCCTGAAATCGTGTGAGCCTCCCAGAAGTAAATGACTTCTCGAAGAAAGCCACAGTCCCTGCAGATTGCATCTTGGAATGCAAACGGACTAGCCTGCAAAAGAAATGAGCTTCACGAATTCGCCCAACGCCTAAAACTGGACGTTATTTTAGTCCAGGAAACCAATATGCGTTTTCCAGCCAATCCGATACTCTCCAACTACACATTTTACCGCAATAACCGCACCACTTCCAGAGGTGGCGGCACGGCGGCGACTGTCAAAACAAATATTGACCACCACCTTCTCAGTACACCAGCCCTGCAAAACATCGAGTCTACACAAATCGTAGTCAACACTTCCTCTACAGGCATAATAAAGCTCATTTCTACAAAAGAGAATTCTAGACGCCGACCTAGACCTCTTACTCGATACCAACCAATACATAATAATTGCTGGCGATTTAAATTCCAAACGCTCCAATTAGCATTCTCGTAATGCCAATACAAATTGGAAAATCCTCCAATTTTATGTAGACAACTATGCAAATTGCATGATTGACGCTCCACAAAGACCTACACACTTCGGTAGTGTGGATCGTGGCGACGTGCTCGACATAGTAATCATGTCGAACATCACCCTTCTCCATGAAATAACAATCCGAAACGACTTCTCGCCGGGCCATAACCCAGTCATTTTGCAGCTCGGATACGAAAATGATGAACCCTATCTCCCAAGGAAAAAGGTTCTGTGTCCAGTTTTCACATCTTAAAAACACCATTGGCAATATTCCGGTTATCCGCAGCATCCCCGAACTCGAGGGTGCAGCGGATAATCTACAGTCCCAAACAATCTGCCCCGATTTCCATCCAGTATCAGAGAAATGATAATCCAAAAGAACCGCGTGCGTAGACTAGCTCAGCGCACCGGAAACCTCACCGACAAACGAGACGCAAACAAGTACGATCCGCCCTACAAGAACTCTGCAACAACCGTTGGGAAGAACGCCTGCAACCCTGTCGGCCCAAGACAATTCCATCTGGCAAATGGCAAAAGCTCTTCTCTCCCAAAAACTTCCGAAATCCCCACTTCACGGTCGTAACAGTGTCGTATACACTGATGCGGAGAAAGCAAGTACATTCTCAGATCATCTGGAGTTGCATTTCAGCCCGCATTATAACAACGTTGATCTGTCGCAGGTCGCAAGAACACACCGCTATTACAGGAGTGCGCTTCGCGCCATCCCAGACACAAGTATCTAGCCCGCAACAGTCGAAGTAGTTTCCCAAATAATCAAATTATTAAAAACTTGGAAAGCTCCGGGATACGTTGGAATCTCCAACGTAGCTCTGCAAAATCTTCCCCGCAAAGCTGTGGTATTCCTAGTTACGATTATGAATGCCATGCTGCGATTTAAACATTTTCTTTCCATGTGGAAACTTGCCGACATTATCAGTATCCCAAAACCCAGCAGAGATATGCTGTTCCCTCAGAACTACAGGCTCATTAGCCTACTACCTGTCATTGTCAAAATCGCCGAAAATTTGATTCAGAGAAGGCTAGCTTCATTCACCTCTGAGAATCATATCCTCCCAGACGAGCAATTCGGTTTCAGACACCAACACCCCACCAGTGACCAAGTCCTTCGCGTGGTTCGATATTTCTCGACATTGCTCAAGCCTTCGACAGGGTTTGTCATGCAGGCTTCCTAAACAAACTTCTATCGTTCAAATATCCTTTCCCTCTGATTCTGCTATCAAGTCATACCTACAACAGAGGATGTTCCAGGTCAAACATCTGGGAACCAGATCTAGAACGTACTCAGCCACGACTGATCTCCCGCAGGATTCTGCTATCTCCCCTCTGCTGTACAATATATGTGTCGCAGACATTCCGACACCGCTCGTAATCGTGACATACACACTGTACGTAGACGACACTAGCATCCTCAGCAGCTCCATTCAGCCGATGATAATAACCGAACGACTCCAGACCGACGTAGACGAGCTGCAAGGCTGGTATAGGAAATATTGTCTAAGCCATAAACCCCGATAAATGTCAGTAGTCCTATTTCCAAAAAGAGACACACTGACACGTATCATTAGAAAACCGTCTAGTTCCCTGACAAGATTCCGCCAAATACCTCGGAGTTTTCCTCGACAAACGCTTAACATGGCTTCCCCATGTCCAACATGTCCTACGAAAAGCCTCGCTGTTCATCTAGAAACGGATACCACTTCTTAATAGAAATTCCAAATTGTCCATGAACAATACACTGCTTATGTACAAAGTCATAACCGGCCACCCTTGACCTATGCATCCCCTGCATGGGCCACCGCGGTCGCAACACACATCAAGACCCTTTAAATCATCCAGAATAAAATTCTGAAAATGATTACCGGAGCGCCATGGTTTGTCAGAAACAGTCACAGTCACAGTTCACTTTGATCTGGAAATGCCTTAGACACTTCAGTTTATAACTCAACTATAACACAGTTCGCAAAAGCTGGTTCTCACCCAAATGCTCTGCTCCGTAGTGCCACCGACTACGATGAGCAACTTCCACATAGGCATAAGCGTCCAAAGCTTGTACTTACCTGATAACGCCCCCGCGGTAAAAACAGAATGGAAACGTTTAAACCCAAACTTGTCAAATCTTGTCGACGGAGGTAGGGACTAATGTCCGGTACTCCAGGGGGCGGAGTTTTAGTGAGTAGGAGTCTCACAATACTGTTAACAGGACGCTTGCCTGTTTAGGTATCTGCTATATTGAGACAGAATTTTTCTACGGATAAATTTTGTCTTTAAGTTGGAGTCAGATTTAAGCAAGGTGCTTACAGTTTGAGTATCTAGATTTATGATATTTCTACATACATAGATGTTTCTTTGATCTCAGAAAAGTTATGAAAAATCGCCAGAAGTAATTTAAATATGGTAAATTGATCTATCATAGAATGCATAAAATATGCAGGCAGCGAACAGGAGGAAATTGAGTGTATTTTATTACGTGTAAACAGAACACCTTACCAAGCGCAAAACGCGCGGTACAACGGTCAATTTAGTGCAAAATAAAAGGAAATGTAATTCGAAACGACACCGGCGTTGATAGGACGGGTAGGTAACCTCTAAGGAGGCCACTTTAGTTGCAATAGAAAGTGTCCGCAAACTCAGTGTTTTTGGGGACTTGGCGACAGAAAAAAAAACTCTGGACGCAGCAAGTGCGTTATGGTAGTGAATTTTCATAAAAATGTTTTTTATAACAAATATGTCTTTTTTTTTAAAGAAAAGCAGGCATCAAAATTGGTTACCAGTATAACGTCTATAGTGGGAACAATGTACCACATTTTATCAAAATAAGTTTTTGTTGGAAAAAGGGCAAATATTTTTCGAAAACTAACTTAAAATATCCCCGAAAAACTGGCCCTATTTTCCTGGCCAACGAACTTCCTCAAGGTATTTAGCCCCTACCAAGATATAATTATTTACAAAAAAAACTCTGGACGCAGCAAGTGCATTATGGTAGTGAATTTTCATTAAAATGTTTTTATTGCAAATATGTGTGTTTTCTTTTTAAGAAAGCAGGCATCAATTTTGGTTACCAGTATAACCTATATAGTAAAAACAATATGCCATGTTTCATAAAAATAACTTTATTGTGTGAAAATGTACAAAAATTTTCAAACATGTAAGGCTGGCTCAGAACTGACACTGATAAAGGGAATCCGTCTCTGTAATTAAAAGAAAACATTGTTTAATCTATTTCAACTGAGTGGATTTTCCTGGTCAACGAACTTATCCCAGCCACTTGCAAAAGGAAGGTACTCATCAAATTTGATCAAAAGCGGCCCATTATTTTTTGAGTTATCGGTGTGATACATACATACACATATATATATATATATATATATATATATATATATATATATATATATATATATATATATATACATATAAAAATTGAAACCGACCCCGGATATGTGTTCTCGGGGGCCTAATTAGTGCTAATTTGAAGGAATTTTTTCAAAATTCAAAAGTCGAGACCTCCTCATTAGTGAATTTTTTTAAGAAAATTCACTAAAAGCTTTTCGACAAAACTTACAAAAAAAATTGTAAACAACTTTTTTGCGAAAATCCAAAAACATTTTTCTTACAATAACTTATTAAACATTAGGTACTAAATACCAAAATTTTACAAAAATTTCACAAACAATGATTTCTACATAAACAAATAAAGTTCGCTACCATAACGCACTTGCTGCGTCCAGAATTCTTTTCTTACAAACATGCATTATATTTCGATGGAAAATGCAAAATTGCAATAACATAAGGCGTGTTTGATTAGAAAAAAAGAAAATTTGTATCACCAATGACTTATGGGCCATCCTGTGATTCTAGAAATATTTTTTAAGTTGTAGCTCAAGACACCCTATAATTAATATATACAAATTTTTTTCATATATTGTATAATAACGGATATATTGAGCTTTATTGATTTTTTACGAAAATTCGACAAAAATTATATACCATTAAACAATAAACTCTATAGCTAAGGCTACTGCCAAGCATCAGAGAAATGGTCTATTTGAAATGAATTTTCTGGAAATATTTTAGTAAAATGAAGGACAATGACGGTTGAAACTAAGACTTTAGGGTTTGTAAAACATCCTTCTTGAAATATTTTATTTTTATAGCCCGTATTAGATTCAAGTTCTTTGCCTAAATGTTGCCAATTTTGACATTTTAAATCGCAACTTTGACGTTTTGAGGAAAACCCTAATTTATTTTTCTTTAATTGCCTATAACTTTTTTGTCTTTTGAGCTACAGGGCTATATAAAAATTGAAACTGACCCCGGATATGTGTTCTGGGGGGCCTAATTAGCGCTCATTTGAAGAAATTTTTTCAACATTCAAAAGTCGGGATCTCATCATTAGTGAATTTTTTTTAAGAAAATTCACTAAAATACGTGTCTAGAGAGGAGTATTCAGGCGGCTACCTCCGGGATAGGCAGTTGCCGCGGCGGCGATAATCGTCAAGGGTTTCTGTTAAGTAAATTAAGAAGTAAGTAATATTTCAGTAAGAGAATTAGCTTTTGTTTGAAAAGGGCGGATTTCGCGAAAGATCGTCGGTCAAAAGCCATAAGGGCTGATAAGGCAGAGTACAGAGCAGGAGTTCGCTAGGATTTTTATGAGTGAGTTGGTTCCAATTGATTTTTTGTTTGTTTGTTAAATGTTCCCTAATTATTTTTATTAAGAATGGGTCAGCTGTCTCGAGTACCGAATTAATTTTTAGAACTAAGATTGTATAGGTATTTTAAACCATATGGGCTGTAAGCTAAATTAGCATAGATGTTTTAGTCGTAGGGCGCTGGACTTATAATTAGAGTGAATGAATTCAGATTAAAATTTAGGTGTTGTTTTATGATAGGAATTTTAATGGATCGGGAAATATTTGTGAAATTATATAAAACGAGGAAGAGATAGGGCTTTAAACCATGAGAGTTTAGCTGGGAGCTATAAGGGGTAGATAGGTGAGAGCTATAATTAAGCTAAGAGGGAGTTAAATATCGGGCTTAGAAAAATTATACCGGGGGCAAGAACAATGTAGTTTTCGACGGTATCAACTTTATATAACATTTAATCATTTCTAAGGGTTGGGAATGCCTCCTACATCCTCCTGTTTAAATAACCTTTAGAATTTATAATATTGATACTAAGAGTTTTAGTATAAGTTTAATCAGACGGAAAACCTTTGGAATTAAGGAATTTACTTTTAAAATTATTGAGAGTTTTCTTTTGTTTAATTTTAATCATACCAAAACGTCTGAAATTAAAGGGTGTATTAAAAATTTATTGTGCTGTTAAAATGTTATCTGTATAAATTTTATTTTTGAATTAAAGTAATTTTAAAAACTAGATGCCGGATATTATTACTAGCTTAGGAAGCCCTAAACTAGAGTTCATTTTACCAGTTTTCTTATAGGGTGACTCTGATGTACTGGGGTCACTGGGTATACGCTAAGACTGAATATATAATAAAATTCTGGGAATTTGACCCAGATGCTCGGTTTTAGTGTTCCAAATAAATTTAGGCAAGACCTCCCTTGAAGGTCGTAAAAACTTAAATATTAAGCTCATGGCAACAAGGGGGTAGAAAAATGGACACACGTTCTGCCGATCGAACGTTGCCGACCCTAGAATACAACTAAATGAATAATTACTTTAATTTTAATAATAATAATAATTAGAATTTACAGTCATTGAAAAACCTTTGTTTTAAAGAAAAGTAAAAGGCACGTAAAACCCCCTCATTACAGTACCTCGAAATCCCACGGCACTACGGTATCGTGATAGAGGTCTGCATGATGCATTTCTCCCTCCCGTATCCAAAAACAAAAACAAAAAAATGTATTTTCGCTGTAATTACCCTACTGATGAGCTCTGATTATAGCGAAACCGGTCTGCGGTTCTAATAAAGATGTGAAAACATATAGCTTTACAATATTTTAATGTAATATGGTATATAGTTTTCACTATAGGGGTTACACTGTTGACCAAATTTGCTCCTTTCATCACAAAAGACATGTAATTTTAAATTCTTTAAATAAAAATTCACTATCCTAACGCACTTGTTACATCTAGACATTTTCTAGTAGGGCAGATAGCCATTTGTCTCTATCCATTAACATTCCTGCATATAACTCACTCCAAATAAATTCTCCATAGAAAGTGGAAGTTAGACGACGGCTTCCACTACACACACACAGTGATATAATAATATTGATTTAATAAGTAGAGACCTGTTGCTAACCGCCCCTTAGTGCCGCGTTCATAGTAGGCCTTTGTTCTCAGGAATAATAACAGACCAGTCGTCGTATTGTGTTCCGTTTGGGGGGTGTTATAATGTATACGTCTCCGTTTTGTAAATCCCACTGTTAATACCTGTCGGATATATCGCACATCACACCCTTTCTCTTACCTGTATTAAATATTGTAGAATGACTAAGGGGAAAGATAACGAGACATGCAGGGTACAGATGTTTAGGTTTCAATATCAGTTTCAAATCACGCTAGATGTATCAGGGCTATTGATTTTGTGTGTGTTTTATTTTTATAATACTTGCGGATGATAAGACTTAATGACACTAATACTGTGGTATCTTTGATGTGTTTATGGATTTTCGGTAAAATATGGCTAGCAAATTACTCTACACATCAAGATTAAAAATGTATGGACGCAGCAGGAGCGTTATGTTGGCTAATTTTCTAGAACATCACTCTAAGTAAGGAAAGGCAAATCTCCATATAAAAATATGCATATATTGCCATAAAATATGCAAAAGAATGACCAAAATATGCAAAATAATATGACAGTAAATTAGGTAATAAAAAAGTCTGGACGCAGCAAGTGCGTTATGGCAGTGAATTTTCATAAAAAATAGTTTTAATAGCAAATATGTGGTTGTTTTTCTAAAGAAAGCAAGCATCAAATTTGGTTACCAGTATAACCTATATAGTAGAAACAATGCGCCATGTTACATCAAAATAATTTTATTGTTAAAAAATGTACAAAAATTGCCGAAAATAAACTTAAAATGTTACCGAAAAAACTGGTTTGTTGGCCAACGAATCTTATAGGTTAATAGTAAATTGAGCTATTTAAATTTGAAGCATTCAATGAAACTTCCTTACCGTAACACACTTGTTACGTCCTTAGTTCCTTTTCTTACAAAGATGCATTACATTTCGATGGAAAATGCAAAAATGCAATAACAAAAGTCGTGTTCGATTGAAAAAAGAAAATTTGTATCACCACCGACTTACGAGCCACCCTGCAATTGTAGAATTTTTTTTAAGATGTAGCTCAGGACACCCTATAATTACTGTATACAATTTTTTTCGTATCTTGTATAACAACGGATGAATTGAGTTTTATTGATTTTTTACAAAAATTCGCCAAAAATTATACCTATACCATTAAACGATAAACTCTATAGCTAAAACTACTGCCAAAGCATTAGAGAAAGCGTTAGAGATATTTTAGTAAAATGAAGCACAATGACGGTTGAAGACTTCAGGTTGTAAAATATTCTTCTTGCGGCATTTTATTTACATAGCACGTATTAGTTTCAGGTTGTTTGACTCAATGCTGTAAACTTTGACGTTTTAAATCTCGACTTTGACGTTTTGCAGTAAACCACTTTTTTTAATTGCCTATACCTTTTTTGTGTTTGAACTTACAGAGCTAAATTTTGGTACGTAATTTTTATTTTTAATGACATAAATCCGCGTACCAAATTTGGTTGCCGTGCCTTTGCTATTTCCGGAGATATAAAAATTTTCCGAAAGAAAACAAAACTTTCTGGGATGAACACTATCCAAGTCACTTGCAAAAGAACGGTGCTTGCCAAATTTGACCAAAATCGTGTTCAACCACAGGCCTCAGAGAGATCTCTCTGGGGGTTGAAAACACTGAGACTTTAGATTGAAGCCTTACATATTTCCTTTACCTCTTTAAAATTGCTCCAAACCAGGAACCGAAACCTTCAACCCATATACATATATATATATATATATATATATATATATATATATATATATATATATATATATATATATATATATATATATATATAGTTTGGACGGAAAAACAGATTTTCTGAACACAAAGTGTACTTATCAGTGCTCATCACAGGTTCCAATCTTTACTTACTGAACACGTATGTTAAAATTTTAATTTTGCTAAACTTGGTGGACTCTAAAACTTTTTTGGATGTAACCTTTTAAATTGTATTACAATACAGCACACGTTTAAGACTAATAATAATTTAGAGCAATAAACAATTTTTTTGGCTTGCGGTGCTTGCAGTGATGTCGCCTTTAGTGATTTTTTCTACAGAGTTGCTAAATATTATGCTAACTTTTGTTGTTGGCAATCAAGTTACGAAACTAATAAAGACAAAAATAATTTACTTTTAATTAATGTGCTAAATACTAAAAAAATCATTTGCAGCCTGTACATAGTAAGAACATATGATTAAGTTATGCGCAGAAACGTTGTTTTTGCTTTGGCATAAAACATAACAAGCAGCCTCTGAATGATGCCGACACACAAAAAATATAAAACAAAAACGCTCGTTATTGCGTGAAAAACACATCGTTCTATCTGTTCGTTACATTCTGTTTTTTGCAGGTGCTTACATAGACCGACACTGAAAAGATATTTTCCATTTGGGTATAGCGGATGGAATATTTAATTAGAGAGTCTGTAAGTATTTTGTGATTTAATTGGTGGCTATGCTTTATTGATGATCTCATATAAAAGTAAATCTATCTACTAGTACTTTTAGTGCATTTTCTTAAAAAAAATCACTAATGGGGATATATATATATATATATATATATATATATATATATATATATATATATATATATATATATATATACTAATGGATATATATATATATATATATATATATATATATATATATATATATAAACACGGTATTGTATTATAAAGAGTGAACCATGTACCAAAATTTAAGTCTCTAAGTTTAAAGACAAATAAGTTACAGAAAGCTAAAGAAACAAATTTAGTAGTTTGCCTAAAAACGTCAAACTCACAATTTGAAACGTCAAAATTATCAATGTTTAGGCAAAGAACGTGAAACAAATACGGATTGTGAAAAGAAAATGTTGCAAGAATAGTGTTGTGCGAACACTTAAGTTTCAGATTCAACCAATGTTTACAGAAAATTCATTTCAAATAGACCCTTTCTCTGGTGGTTTGGCTGTCGGTTTAGTTAAGTTGATGCTTTCGCTGTAGGTTTAGTGTAGTTTATGGTTTAACGGTCTATATGTTTTAACTAATTTTCGTAGAACAAATTCGTTTTCTTTCGGAAATTGTTGTACATTTTCAAACAATAAAGTTGTTTTGATGAAACATGGCACATTATTTTTACTGTATAGGTTATACTGGTAACTAAATTGGATGCCTGCTTTCTTAAAAAAACACACATATTTGCTATTTAATTTTTTTAATGAAAATTCACTGACATAACGCACTTGCTGCCTCCCGAACTTATATATATATATATATATATATATATATATATATATATATATATATATATATATATATATATATATATATATATATATATATATATATATATAATATTTCAACAACACACCACGAGCACTTACAGCCTAAATACTATCCTACCGTGTCGACAGGGAGGAAATAGGCAACGTGTCAATTCTGGCCTTGAAGGTTCGGAGGAGAAGGAAAAATATGTGCCGGCAAGGAATTCCACAACTTGGAAGTCCTCGGGACAAAAGAGCGGGCATAACAAGATGTTCTATGTCTGGTGACCTAGACAGTAAAAGGGTGCATTCGCTCTGTTCCCCTGGTAGATCAGTTGGGGGCAGCAGGTGGAGGAACCATGGAAGAAAGCTCCTCTGAGCAGTGCCCGTGCAGATATCTATAAAAGAGAGAGAGGTTACCAAGGACACGTCGGTGGGCAAGGGATGGCAACTTTTGGGCGACAGTAGGGTCACTGATGAGACGTATAGCTCTATTCTGAATGGAGTCCAGGATAGCGAGTGTAGAAGTGGCAGCAGCACCCCAGATGTGGGAGCAGTAGTCTAGGTTCGGTCTTATTTGTGAAGTATATAAGGTATAGAGATTAGCTGGTGAAAGGTATTTGCGAGCCCGGAAGAGGAAACCTAATTTCTTAGCAGCCGCTTCCGCAATTGATGTCACATGTTGGTGCCAATTGAGATTTCGATCCACAGAAATATCAACAAGTGAAAAGGACTCGTTACTTTGAATAACTTGGTTTTTCATTGTGATGCCCCTAGGGCTGATGTATCTCCTATGAGAAAGAAAGCAAGACTGAGATTTGGTGGGGTTGAATTATACAATATTTCTACTTTCCCAGTCTAATATTTTTTGGAGATACACTGAGACAGAACCCTCCATGAGTCTGCGATCCTCATCTAACTGGGAATATTGTATATTTGAGTGGAGGGTGCTGTCGTCCGCGTAACTGTGAACTGGGTTGGACGTGCTAAAGAGGAGGTCCTTGATGTGGAGAGGAAACAAAGTAGGAGCTAAAGCTGAACCTTGAGGAACTCCTGCATTAATTGGTTACAGGTTAGAGGAATGGCTATCCACGACAACAGAAATGCTCCGGTTGGAGAGGAAATTTGCTGTCCAGGTACATAGTTTTGCTGGTAGGCCATAGGCCTGAAGTTTATTAAGCAGCGCTGCTTGACAGACCTGCTCGAATGCTTTTGATATGTCTAGAGCGAGAATCTGGGATTCACCGTGTAGTTCCGTAGACTTGCTCCAAGAATGGGTGACAAAGGAAAGGAGGTCGGCAGTTGACCTGCGCTGACGGAATCCATACTGCCTGTCGTGGATTAGACTGTGTTTTTTAAGAAACTTTAGTAATTCGGTGTCTACATACTTTTCCGTCACTTTAGAGACGACTGGTTGAAATAGGCCTGTAGTTTTCAATGTTCAATGTGACCTGACCTGACCTGACCTCCCCTACTTGCTACAGTTTTCTGCTAAATATATCAGTGACCCGTTGAGTTGCCAGTAGTATTTGTCTGAAAAATTGTTAGGTGGAAGCCCATACCTGTTTTTTATGATACGATATAATGTAAAAAACAAAATGTTAAGGAAAGATGAAACTTCAATATCCTGTCCAAAGATACAATATCTCATGCCCATATTTCTCTACAGGGCATAAATCTAAATTCCTTTACATCTTGCAATCTTATTAACTGTTAAAAAAAGAAGACCATTGCGGTTACATTTTGTAAGAAAAAACATCAAAGTCGATGGACAATTTAAAAAGTAAAGTAAGGTTAAATAGAGGCATCGTTATAGGTGTCCAATTTTTTTTTCGAGGAGTGCGAAAATAATCCATATGTTAAGATACATCGCTCGCAAAATACTCTTGTAAACTGTTTTGGAGCGTTTTATTTTTGATTTAATCAAAAACAGCAGCTCTTAGGAAACCCATCAAATTTAAGTCACTTTTGTACAACGAGAAAATTAATTACTTTTACGAAAATTAATCATACTGCAGATTAAAACTGATCCATCATTCAATTAGGCTTAGGACATTGTAAGATAAATCCACGAACCTGGATATTCTAACAAAGGAGACGTATTTTAATTACACTACGTCTTCTTCTGCAGTAGCAAAAAATCTGAGACAAGTCTGTAAGTGATACAGAAGTGGTGCGCATTTATTAGTTTAAATAGCTGCCGCCAAAACTGGCAGTCTGATGTTTTTTACACAGGAACGAGAATCGCATAGATATCCTTTAAGAAAAACTTAATTAACCTAATTATGTAAAGTAGGCGTTGAATAATATGAATCTGGCAGAAGTATTGGTGAAAAATTAATGTTTTCAAGAAAACTTTAAGTTGATGCTGGAAATACTTCAGGGGTTTTTCATGGACACTAACATTAGAATTTCATTTCTCATATCTACAGGCATCAATTTTATATACAATAGAGTGTATATAGATGTTACTATTACTATTATTATTATTTATTTACCACAATCCAGTAAAAAAATTACCAAACGAGTTTCCCAATATAGGTACGTAAGGCTCAAGATAAGAAGTCTAGACACAGCAGATGCGGCGTGGTAAGGAATTTTAATTAAAAAACGACATAATCGGCGATTTTTAAACACATATTTTAAAACGAATACAGGTTATGTAGAATAAATTTAGTAGACAGTGTATTTTAGAAAGCCTCAAGTTTTTCCTTCAACTGCGTTTGTCCTTTATTTTACTTATATTTTTGCGAAAAATTAATTTCAAATGGACCCTTTGGAATGCTTTGGCTGCAGTCTAAGTTATAGAATCGTGATTTTAGTAAATTTTCTAAAAAAAAAAAAAATTCACTAACGCACAAGTAGCGTCATTTTGTCTTTACTTAGTTTCTGCCTTAATTTACTATCTGGACTCATATATTGGTTACAAAAACATGTATACAGGAAAATGTCGGTACACCCTATTGCTTGGATAACTTGTCTGTTTTGTTTCCCAAGTTTTATCAATATTTCTTACATTATAATACTAACGATGATTGTAAAACTGGTGTCGGTGTTCCGTACATGCTGTTCACCTCTCCTCGTCGAAGATGCCGGAAGTCTCCTTTAATCTCGACCAATCATATTTGTGTTTGTCTCAAACTAGCAATTTGTTTTCATTTGTGCCAATGGTTGCTCCTCAATTACAAAGTTGTCAAAAACAATCACCTCCTTTATGTTCATGAATTAATACCAACTGAATTATTTCGGTAAATTAAAAACAACGTTTATATTACTCACTAAAATTAAAATGTTTACTGCTTCTGTTTCCCTTATATTTGACCTAACATTTGAATTTTCTTAAACAAATTGTTAATGACTGACATATATTCATCCACATTCCTTATCTAGTTTCTAATCTATATCTTATTATATACACAATTACCCTTACTTCTCACTGTATATAACAGTCCTTATGTATAGTACCTTGCTTGTCCATTTATTGTGATAACACTAGTCTTTTCATAAGTTTTTACACTTTATAGGGACATTGTTTTGATTTTTTAGAGTTTATATAATCACTTCACGTTAATATTTAACACTCTGTGTTTTTTACATTTTTCTGTTTGTGGTATTATACTTATATCTTAAAATTAAATATCTGTCACTTAATTTTTTGCCATACTTTAATTTCTACCCCCTGTTACTCAGTAAGTGGTGGACGTGCCGCCACCTAGTGCGGAACCAAGTAGTATGTTGACACGCCAGCTCCAAATAACACAAAGTGTTAAAAAATGGAGACTGGATACAGCTAACTAACAATTTAGTAAATTGTCAGCCCTGGCCCATTTCTACCCTAATATAGGGACAAAGTATGTAAAACTAGATAGGGTAGACCCTATCATTCACCCGAGCTAGGTATTTTTAAATATTTGCAGAATTCCCGTGTCACTTTAACCCGTGTGCTTGATATCAAACGTAACCCAAGTTTAATTCACCGAAAACGTATTTTGATTTCAGCAAAAGCTTCTTGTACCTAATTAAACAAATATTATTGTGACCGCGTGACTTCAAGCTACCGAACCTCTCATGCCCGCTAGGTGGCAATTCCCAGAGGACTATATTTGGGGCTTGAAGGACTATATATACCTTACGATATTTCACCTCCCAACTTGTCCCGCTAGGTGGACAGTGAGGGGCGTGATATCGGAAGGTATCATCTTTTTTTCTTTTTAATTAATCATACCCCAGTGGGGCACAAAGCTGCTGAAATAAGAGTAATCCCGAGACGCATATTTTCCCGCTTGTGTAAGTGTACAAAAACGAGAGGGGTAAACCACATAATTATATTGTATTTCTCAAATTTCCCACTGGCAAGAATAGTCATCTTTCTTTAAAATTGTAGCCCCGTTGATACATTTTCTTTTATTTGTTAAATTTCGTATTTTAATAAATGTATATATCTTTTACATCTTACTTTTATTAGCAAGCGTAAGTTTTCCCTAAACCCGAAACAGTTCTGACCCCTAGAGGACAATCATTTCCACCGAATACTACTCAGGCATCCTGCATCCATAGGGTGGTTCGTCCCCGTATTTCTGCCGTCTTCCTTTAGGGCTTCCATTTTCTCCCTAAACACTGTCCATTTAGAAAGTGGTGGCGCTCGAGACTTTTGGCTTTCCTCCGACCGACCACTCCACCCTTCGGAAGGCAGGTAAAAATCTTCAAGTCAGTTACTAGAATACTTACTTAACTTACAGATATCTATATGGTAGATATGAAGAATTTTCAGCTATAATGCCCCCAGGATTGAGAAGGTTCAGGGAGGAATTGTTGTTTAATTAAACAAATATTTAAAAAAAAAGAAATACTTAAATTTATTGACATTAATTAATTGTGTGAGTTATCCAACTTAATTTCCCTGCTAAATTAAATAAATATTGCTTCTTACAGGAACTAAATTAAATGTTAAATGTTACAAGAAAGAAAGTAAATATTAAATAAGAAAGTAATTAGTTTTCTATCAGACCACCTTATGTTTTCTAATTTTGACTGACCAGGTATAATTTCCAGATGTTTTCCTGGCCAGGTAATATTTCATTTCCTAAACAATAACAAACTAAAATCGTGAGTGAAGCTCAGTTATTGCAAAGCTCAAGTGATTTTCTACTCTTGTATAAATGACAATTTAAAACATTTAAAGATTAGAAAATCCATGAACAGAGAATGTTGCTTAATTAAAAAATTCAAAATTGTACTGTTTTACATCGTTAACAAAATGGTAAGAGAAAAATACAAGATATATTTATCATGCTCCGGCAATCTCACTGAAGAATTGTATTGTATTGCAGGTTGAGAAAAATTCTAAATGACGTATGTATGTGTGAAAAATCACACACAGAAAACTCAAAACAACTTACTTGGGCTGCTCGACCTCAAGAGGACTCACCGTGATCTCTAGGGTCCCAATTCCCCTGTTGATTGGTTGCGGAGACGAGATAAGTAGACATCAGCTGTTAGTGCCTGCCATAGGTGCTTAATTTCTCCCAAGAGAAAAGTCAGGAACTGGTGGAAAACATTTTCTTAGGTGACGACCAGATAAATTTTACATACTATGCCTATGGAGAGGTAAGCAGACCTGGGGCTAAACCTTGATGCACCATAATATATACGGAAGTCTCAGACAAAAGAGCTAATTTTTGTTTCGGCACCTGGGATCGAGAATGTGCTTTTAAAAATGAAGTTATTCATCCGAAACTACGTTGAACAATTTTAACTGCATAGAACCAAGGACTCACTGTTTGAATTCTTTCTTTTGTTCTGACGGCAACTCAATTTTCACTTAAACCGAGATAAGATTAGTTGTAACACTTACAGACAGCCACGTTAAGCGATATTAATTGCAAAAAAGTTAATATTTTAATTGATTTTGCCTTGTTTACCCGATAGAAAGTTCCGTGATTTTCTCTAGATGTTAATTGCAAGGCGGTCGGAACCGGTCTCCCCGATGCCAGCGTCACATACCTCGATCAACGGCTGGTTTCTGCGTCTCTTCAGCGTACGTTTTTTCCATTACTTGCCCTTTTCTAGTCACTCACTTTCCCATATGTGTGAGGAAGGCAGAGAGCATCGAACTTCCCTTGATACAGCATGGACGCAGCCCGATTTCGGCCACCCTGCGCCTTTTCCAACCGTCGTTTCTTAGATCATCATGACATCGTTCTATATTGTACCGAAAAGTTCTGGAACAATAATGATATTTTTTCCTTAAGGAAATATTCCGTCTCTTGATGTTTCAACTTCAACGTACATAAAAGGAATGCAGCACGGGCATTACGATGATAATAGTTATAAGCGAATTTTCAATACATAATTTCAAAACCAAAATTTGAATTGCCTTCCAGAGACAAGGTCACCTGCTATTATTTAAGCTTCCTTAGGGGTTTTCTTTAAGCCAGTAACGGGGTAACGGTGGTGAATAAAAACACAATTGTTGCATAGTATATTTACGGAAATATACAAGGTGTGTTATAAGTAGAGATAGACTTAGGACAAAAACACCGCATAAAAATATTGGGGTTACCTTTATCTAGCGTTTTTGACCAAGAAGGTTTTTTATTTCGTTGCAGTTTCCTGACGAAGGTCCGGGCACAGCAAGTGTATTATTCGTCTTGATAACGTAGTTTCTGTCAGTATTAGTGAACTTTAATTGAAAAAATTCACTAATAGAGAAGTATCGTATATATATATATATATATATATATATATATATATATATATATATATATATATATATATATATATATATATATATATATATATATATATATAGTGAGGACCTAAAGTCCCCCCCCCTTCTAATTTCTGAACCGTCTGGTATATTGTGATGAAATTTGGAACGATAATGTATCTGCAAGGTCTGCATTTTTTGACATATCAATGACAGCTTTACGTGTCAAGGTGACAGCTGCGCGCGCTTTCAAGATATTTTTTTTAATGGAAATAGAGGCCGAGTGACACCATTTTGAAGGTCTTTTTACGATCAGAATATTCTCAAGTTTTGAAATTATTTGGTTCAGTATTTTCCAAATGAGAATCAATATTATTGGTTTCTGCGTTATGACTTCCCTTGTTTATAACACACTTTTTTACTTATTAGATATCATTATTGATTGTTTTGGTCGTACTGTTTCCCTAGTAAAGTACACATAGATAATTTTAAATTATTTATGTTTCAAAATAAAACACAATTTAACAGTAAACAAATAACACCTAATTAACCCTAACTAAGAAAATTGAAAAGCAATTCAAATAAAATCTAAAGGCACAAACTGTTGAAGTGGTTACTTCAACAGATGTTGAAAATGACCACCATGGACCTCCTGACAAATAAATATTCTACGGGTAAATTCTTCTCTGACATTATGAAGCATCTGTGGCGTTATTCTTGAACAAACATCTGTAATTCGTTGTCTAAGTTCATCTAATGAGCCGGGAGCCGTTTTATAAACCTAAGATTTAACGTATCCACAAAGAAAAAAATCTAGCGACGTGAGGTCTGGGGATCGAGCTGGTCATTCCGTAGGACGTCGACGACCAATCCACCTATTTTCATAACTCTCTAATTTCTGACTTGTCTGAAAGAGTGACATGGGGCTCAGTATTGTTGAAATATAACCTCTTGAAACTCATGTCTGTTTTGGGCAACATCATCAGAAAGTGGAGTAATTGTATTTTGCAACATATCCAGATACCTGGGGCCATTAAGATTTTCTACCTGGAAAATGGGACCTATGATGTGATTACACAAAATGCCCGCCCAAGCATTCATTTTCTGTAGGAACTGTGTGTGTCCCTCCCGGAAAACATGGGGGTTTTCCTCACTCCAGTACCTACAGTTTTGGATATTAACTTTTCCATGTAAAAAAAAACCTCTCGTCACTAAAACAGATATTCTGCAAATAGTGATTATTCCTTACGATTCTTCCTGACATAATTTTGCAAAATTCGAGTCATCTATCAGGATCGTCTTCTGTTATTTCGTGTATAATTTTCATTTTGTATGGATGAAACTTATGGCTTTTCAAAATTCTCTTGAGAGAAGTACGCGAAATATTACATGCCTACGCGACGTGCTTCGTTGGCTGTTGGGGATTAACAATCATTTCAGCTAAGACTTGGACTTTTACATCTTCCACAATTATAGGCCTCCCAGATCTTGGAGCGTCTTTCACCATACCCATTTCTTAAAAATTTGAAATCAGGTTTCGAAAAATTTTCTGCATATTTGGCGTTCCGGATAGCGTACATTGAACATACGAACAGAATTGCCATTTTGACTATTCTTACCAGTGGGAAATTTGAAAAATACAATATAATTATGTGGTTTACCCCTCTCGTTTTTGTACACTTACACAAGCGGGAAAATATGCGTCTCGGGATTACTCTTATTTCAGCAGCTTTGTGCCCCACTGGGGTATGGTTAATTAAAAAGAAAAAAGAAAAAAAGATTATACCTTCCGATATCACGCCCCTCGCTGTTCACCTAGCGGGACAAGTTGGGAGGTCAAATATCGTAAGGTATATATAGTCCTTCAATCCCCAAATATAGTCCTCTGGGAATTGCCACCTAGCGGGCATGAGAGGTTCGGTAGCTTGAAGTCACGCGGTCACAATAATATTTGTTTAATTAGGTACAAGAAGCTTTTGCTGAAATCAAAATACGTTTTCGGTGAATTAAACTTGGGTTACGTTTGATATCAAGCACACGGGTTAAAGTGACACGGGAATTCTGCAAATATTTAAAAATACCTAGCTCGGGTGAATGATAGGGTTTACCCTATCATTCACCCGATCTAGAGGGCAACCACCTGTATAGTAAAAATGATTGAATTAGAAAATCGGGGAACAGATAACTGCGTTTAAAAAGAAAGACCAGCCGGGAGAACAGTGATGAAATTTCAAAGTAAAATAATATCAGAAATATAAAAATCAAAAATGTTATTAGCAAAATAATTTCTCACCATAGGTGCCAGACTCCTGATGTCGGTATCAATGCAGTGGGAAAAAGTCGGGACTTTCGGGGACGGTGAAAATTTTAACTTTATACTTGGAGGAAAAAAGAACTGGGACTATGACGTATTGCTTTACTTATTATGCAGGCTCTTCTATAACAAGAGATTCACTCGGCGGAATAAGACTGGATGGACCAGCCAGATGAAACGCCTTTTATATGGAAAAGTATATGCATCTCTTGTTCCTTCTAGAAGCTTTGATGTCTTTGTTTATCTTATGGATGGAATAAATTTAAAAATTTTGTGAATTATTTGCGAATTTTAGTGTTATTTATCAACAGATAACATTCCAATGCTGATTTGCTTTGGATGAGCCCGTGTTTTGTGCAGATTTTTATTTATATACAGGTTGGTATACGGCAAATTTATTGGGAAATAAATATCTGCAGAATTTAATTATGAAATATTGCAGTTAAAGTAACGAAATGCAATTTTCGTTACAAGATCTCATAAATCTAGGACTTTGGGCAGAACAGCATAAAAGCCGAGTAAGTATTTAACTGCCTTTCATCTTCAAACCATACAAAGTGCTCTTTATCTTGTAAATAACAAATCTGAGAGATAGGTACATTTAGGTTAGGGTTTAGTAGGTGATTGTGACCTCACTATCGTCCAGATTTGGATCCACTTAAGGTCAATCGCGAGATATCACTCGCGAATAACAACCAAATAAATACCCCCCGTCTTTTACCATCTACCTTTCAGTTCAAATACCTCATAAATACTTTATAAATTTAAATTCTTTCCGAACGGTTACAACTATTGAAAAAAAAAAACGAAACACAGTCAAAAACTTCCAGACTAGTCAAATCTTTTTAAATTGAAACAGTCAATATAAAATACTCTTTTTGTGATACATTTATTTTAGTTGACTGTATCCTTTATTCTGAATTTGAGATTCACTTCAAGCCCTCCACATGTTTGATTCTATTAAACTTCCAATACCATTCTTCCGTTTACGATTTCGATCACGTCTAGTGGTTCTGGATTCAGAACGTCACTTCACGCATCCCTAGACGTCTTATCCTGATTCGTTAACGCTGTTAGAGTTGGAGTTTTCACCACAGTAGCTAATCTACAGTAGAGTGCCCATGTTACGCATTACAAAATTAAATTCTTCAGTGTAGTGGCGATATTTATATTGACGGAGCGAATGACCGTTTGCTGGATTTTTTTATTTGAAGTTCGCAGTAAAATTTACGATATTTACGCGATTTTGAAAGAAGCCAACATAAATGTTCATCATCAAAGCCTTCAGTTGCTTGTTTGTAAAACACTTTGGACGTAGCAAGGGCGTAATGATAGCAAAATTGAATAAAAATCTTTCAAATTATAACAATTCAATTCAACTGGGTAAAGTATACAGTGGTTGGCACTATTGTACTGAATGTCCGAAGAAGGCATGCTGTTATAATTTGTGCTTACGTTTACTGGGGTCCAATTAACAATTCAGTTACTTAGCAGATATTATTTATTTTGTTTCTACGGCCGTAATAACTAAAAGCTTATTAAAACTTTCAAATATTGCCTAAAAATATAAAAAATGTTCGAGATACAGTGGTTGGCACTACAGTTTCTGTTGTTGTCACCTTTTGGATCAGTTGTTGGCACTGAATGTTTTTAATTCAAAAGAACACAGAGCTGGAAGAAAACATATTTTATTGTGTTTTATTTGATATTTTACATTTAATACAAGTGTACCCGTTGGTACCATAAACATAATGAGTACATGCTATGTGAAATACACGTGTACATTTATTACATTTTATTCCCAATTTATTTTCAGTAATATTATATATATATATATATATATATATATATATATATATATATATATATATATATATATATATATATATATATATATATATATATATATATATATATATGTAACACAGCCCTTTTACAATGTTTTTGTTACAGTTTGCTTTGTTTTTCACATAACTTTTGCTATTTTTGCGCTTGAACCCGAATCACCTAATAAGGAAACGGGTGAAAAGCTTTCTGCATCAGAAATTTCCGTGGGTAAATAATAAGAGTTTTCAATTGTATGTGTGCCGTGTAAATCATTATTGTATTCATTTCCTTTAGGTGTGTTTTCCTGCACATTATTACAGGAAATGCTTTTTTCCGGGGTTTCCAATGATTTATTTTGTATTGAACTTCTTGGCACGTCATTGTTATCGAATTGTGTTGAGTTATTTGCAATATCCATCAGTTTTTGCTTTTAGTGAATTTTCTTAAAAAAATTCACTAATGAGGAGATCTCGACTTTCGAATTTTGAAAAAATTATATATATATATATATATATATATATATATATATATATATATATATATATATATATATATATATATATATATATATATATATATATATATAAACATATAAAGTCTGAAACTGACCTCGAATTTGGGTTCCGGGGGTCCTAAATAGCGCTCATTTGAAGAAATTGTTTCAAAATTCGAAAGTCGAGATCTATATATATATATATATATATATATATATATATATATATATATATATATATATATATATATATATATATATATATATATATATATATATATATATATATATTTATGTGTCACACCTATAACTTAAAAAATAATGGACCGATTTTGATAAAATTTCGCACACACCTTCCTTTCGCAAGTCGCTTGGATAAGTTCGTTATCCAGGAAAATCCGCCGAGGTTTTCCCAGAAAATTTTGTGTTTTCTTAGGAAAAAAATCGAAAAAAATTTATATCTCCAAAATTAACAAAGGAAGGGCAATCAAATATCATACGCAGGTTTATATCATTAGAGGCAAGTCACCTACCAAAACTTAGCTCCGTAGGTTAAATGACAAAAAAGTTACAGGCATTCAAAGAAAAATAAATTTGGGTTCTCCTCAAAACGTCAAAATCGCGATTTTAAACGCCAAAATTGGTGAGAACCTTTCTTTTGCAAGTGGCTTGGATATGTTCGTTATCCAGAAAAATCCGACGAGGTTTTCCCGGAAAATTTTGTGTTTTCTTTCGAAAAAAATTTATATCTCCAAAATTAACAAAGTAAGGGCAACCAAATTTTATGCGCGGGTTAATATCATTATAAGCAAGTTTCCTACCAAAATTTAGCTTTATAGGTCAAAATCCAAAAAAGTTATAGGCATTTAAACAAAAATAAATTGGGGTTTTTCACAAAACGTCAAAGTTGCGATGTAAACGTCAAAACTGGCAACATTTAGGAAAAGAACTTGAATCTAATACGGGCCAAGGAAATAAAATGTCTCAAGAAGAATTTTTTGCAAACCCTGATGTATTAGTTTCAACCGTCATTGTCCTTCATTTTAATAAAATGTTTCCAGAAAATTTATTTCAAATAGACCCTTTCTCTGACGCTTGGCAGTAGTCTTAGCTATAGAGTTTATCGTTAATAGTATATAATTTTTGTAGAATTTTCGTAAAAAAAATCAATAAAGCTCAATATATCTGTTATTATACCAGATATGAAATATATATATATATATATATATATATATATATATATATATATATATATATATATATATATATATATATATATATATATATATATATTAATTATAGGGTGTCTTAAGCTACATCTTAAAAAATTATTTCTACAATCACAGGCTGGCCCATAAGTCGTTGGTGATACAAATTTTCTTTTTTTTTTAATCAAACACGCCTTATGTTATTGCATTTTTGCATTTTCCATCGAAATATAATGCATGTTTGTAAGAACAAAAATTCTGGACGCAGTAAGTGCGTTATGGTAGCGAATTTTGATCAAATGCTTAATATTTGAATAGCTCAATTTGCTATTAACCAATAAGGTTGACCAAAAAACGAGTTTTTTCGGGAACACTTTAAGTTTACTTTTGGAAATTTTTCTACATTTTCAAACAATAAAGTTATTTTAATGAAACATGGCACATTGTTTTTACTATATAGATTATACTGGTAACCAAATTTGATGCCTGCTTTCTTAAAAAAACACACATTATTGCTATTAAAAAATAGTTTTATGAAAATTCACTACCATAACGCACTTGCTGCGTCCCGAGATTTTTTTTTCTATGTGGTTGGTTTGAAGTACCTTTCCCAGTCTTTTTTTTAAGGCCAACTTTGTTACTTGCATTCTTTTTCTGCTCCCTTCTTTCTTTCCTTTTTGGCTTTTCTGATTCTATTTTTTTGCTTGGTTTCTTCCTTAAGCCTGAACTCTTCTTTAAATTGTTTTGAACTAACAACGTAATGCTTTCTTTGTACTGTTTTTTTATTTTTTCGCACAGGTGTCTTTGGATTGTATAATATTTTGTTTATATCTAGGGATGATTCTTTATTCTCCGTTGTTGTGGAATTATTTAAACGGCTAGTAATCAGGGAGGTTTCAGTTAAAGTTTCAGTTGCTTGAATGGGCAAGGTAGTGCTCATATTTGCTACAAGTGTGTCAAACTTTGCCAGCTCTTCATTTAATTCCATATAGAAAAAAGTATCTTTCTCATTTGTCTCCTCTGTGGGCATTCCAGTTTCATTTGTGATTGAATCTATTTCATCATTTACAGCTTCAAATTCCAATGTACCGTTGAGACTTATTAAAGACTGATCAGCTACTTCGATCTTTTTGAAAAAAACTATACAAATTGTAAAAAATATTGTCATTGATGCATTCACTTTCTAATTGTTGTATCATTCTTTCATTCATTATTTCTTTGAAAGTTTGATAATTCATTGTTTTAGTTGGTATATTCAATGATTTCTCATTAGGTGAACTCGCTTTTCTTCCTAGGCATTTACTGAAATTAATTGCCGCAGGGTTCCAAGGAAACAGCCCGCATGCCCGAAAACCATTAATAATTTTGGGGCTTGACATAGTTATTCACCACATCGTGGAGTAGTGGTGCAAAATTTCCTTTGGTAAATTGTAAATTAGGATGGCACCTTCGCCACTCTAACATACATTTTAGCCAACCCGTTTTGAGTGGAGACACATCAGCCGGTTGTAAAATGCGTGTTGCATTTGGATACAAACAAACTAAAACAATTTCTAATTTAAAGCAGAGATCACTGAATTCATAAGTGAGATGAGTACTGTGTCCATCCACAAACATAATAACCGGTTTCAAGATATTATTTTTTATTAGGAAAGGATGAAAAATATTTTTTATATAATCGGAAAATATTTCGGATTTCATCCATCCATTGTCCGAGTACCCAATTCCCCATTCTTCAGGTACTGTATCAGTGATGTCTTTTGGCACCCCTCTTTATACGGGTATATAATCATAGAAGGGGTTACGCTTCCATTCGCTCCAAAGGTAAACATGACAGTCAGTGAAGCTTTCGCAGTACATTGGTCTACCTCGTAAACGTTATTTGCTCCTTTAGGCGCAAGCACTTTCTTATTTTTCGGACATAATAAGAAGTTGGTTTCGTCCCCGTTAAAAATGCGCAAGGGATCCTTTAAAATTTCACCCAAATTTTCTTCTGCCAAATATTCTTCTATGAATGAAAACCATTTTTTATGTCTCCTTCGCTAACTGGTGCACTTGCTGCTGTTATCGCTTCACTTGTGCGTACCGAAATATTCGAATGTCGACGCAAGAATGCTTTATACCATCCCTTACCAGGCATCCCATCATTGAAAGGGGTTTTGTGTCCACTTTTTAATATTAATTCTTGTACGGAAGCTTTGATGTCATCGATCCTTCTTGAAAAGCCTTTTCTATGGCATTCTATGATCCATATGTTTCATATAAGGAACAATGAATTAGATCTACATTCAGTCAAAACTAATATAATGCAAACTTACTTCTATAATGTTTTCTCTTCTTCGCAAGTGAGGAAGGTTTGAGGACCATATCCAGGGGATATAAATTTGTTGCTCAAACGGAACTGAATTGTTGACCTGGGTATGCTAAATTGTTTTCAAGCTGACTTTTTTGACATTCCGTTTCTTACAGCTTCGACAGCTTCACTGATTTTTTCTTCTCTCTCAGTATTTCTGTAATCACGTAACTTAAATACCTAGGTATAGTCAGTGTCATTTCCCAAGTCGCAAGATTATCGAAAATGCTTATTAGTTGTTAGTCGATAACAACAATCAATTGTGTACCAGCGACACGTGTCGCTTAAACTGAAATCTTAAAAGCACAAGCTTTCATTTACTTATTTATTTAATTAGTGTTTATCTACTTGATAAAGCTACTCTTAAAGCGAAATGTACGCCGCAATATATTCAGTTTAGTGAAATAATTATATTTAATCATTAAAATGTGTTCCCTACAGTCGTTTAAAAATTGTAAAATTATTGATTATAAAATGAATTAATAGAACTTTACTTACTGTCCGCTACTGCCTATTGTTTTAGCTCTGTTATTTGTTAATTTATTCGAGTATTTCCAAGAATTTGGATTTCCCTTTGCCACTTCAGAAATGAAATAGACTAACTAAACTTTCACATAGAGAAGTGCCAACGACTATCTCTACTCAATTTTTGTAGATGAAAACATGAATGAAAATATTTTCAAGGTCACATCATTTCCGGTTAGACCGGAAGTGGTCATCAACTTTGCTAATTTAAATAGAATGACCTATTTTTTATTGCATATTAGAATTCTCCATAACATTTTGTGAAGATTTATATAAGGCTTTCCTATCCCTATCTTCAACTGTTCCAAAGATATTGTGATTTCTCTGTATATCGGTGATTTTGCAACCTTATTTATAATAGTTTGTATTTCACATGTTTTTAAAGATAAAAGGCTCGAATTTAGAACTTCGTAACTTGTGGGAGAGAGCTTTCATATTATGTGCCTTAAGTTTACCTGTGTCATACAGGGTGTTCTAAATTTAGTTACTAACTTAGGCATATTCAACGTGGCAAAACTATTTTTTTTCAAATAGAACACCCTGTATATTATTAAAAATTCGAGTTCTAAATTTAATTCTACACCGATTTGATATAAGTTTTTCTATACCTATCTTCAATAAGTTGCTTGTTATTAGCATCTTTATGTAACAACCTCCCCTTCTAAAGAGTACATATTAGACTACACAACAAATGCAGCTGTGATTGTCAGTCAGATAACAAAAGTGATATGATTTCATAAAAATATTTAATGTAATTATGAAGAAAAAAATTAAAACAAATATTAACAATAAACAAAAAACTGAACAAAGACAAATAAAAAAAGTTAATTCAAATTTAAATGCTATGATCACTATAAATGTTCTATGTGACCACCATCTTGGTCAAGGCACTGCAAAATTTTACGGTTCATCTCATTAATAGTAGCTCTTTTGATTTCATTTGGATCCAAATCTCTAGAAGCTCTAATTACACGATTTAAAAGATCCTCTCTACTTTGCACTGTTGTGTCATAGACTTGACTTTTTATACGCCCCCAGAGATAAAAATCGGCAGGCGTTAAATCAGGAGAGCGGGGAGGCCATCTCCCAGGACCGTTGGGCCCAATCCATTTGTCTTCAAATAATTGCGTTAAGTGCCAGTAAACTTCACCAGTGGAGTGGGCAGGCGCGCCGTCTAGCTGATACGAGCAGATTTGCCTTGTATCTAGTGGTAGTCTTGCCAGAAAATTACGGACAGATCCCCTTAATAGTTCCAAATACTTTTCACCGTTTAAATTTTCTTCGTAAATTTCATAAGAGACCTTATTGTCCATAATAATGCAAAGCACATTAAAACTAAAATTTGTTTGAAAGCGTTCTTCTCTAAATATATTAGGGTTTTCACTTGCCCAAAAATGACTATTTCTCCTATTCACAATTCATTCCCTTCTAAATTTTGAATCGTCGGTCCAGATAATTTTAGAGAGAAAATTCTCATCTTGTTGAATATTCAGAAACATGTGTTCGCAGAATCCTACTCTTTTTAAATGGTCACCAGGTCGAAGTCCTTGTAGTATTATTACTGAACATGGGTGCATTTTATGAGATTTCAATATTCTATGCACAGATAAACTTGATATTCTCAAAGCTCGAGTAGCTGCAGGAATAGAGCTGGAATAGAGCGGGTAAACTTGAAAATAAGCCAAAACGTTTATCTCATTATCTTCATTTTCAGTTACTGGCTTTGGATCATGTCGTGTAGTTTTGGCACTTATAGTCAATTTAAATCGTTCCTCTATCCTTGCGAATTTTCCTCTAGTCATTGCCGATAGCGTGGGATACCTCTCGTTAAACATCCTGCATGTTCTGCTTACAATCCGATTGCATTCCCCATGGATATAAAATAAATGTAAAATATCCATACCAGAGTACTCTTCATTTTTATTGGCTTATTACTTCTATAACGTGAGTAATACAAACACACTCAGATTAACTTTCAAATATAAATGACGCTTTTGAATTCATGTGTTGTCAAAATTCTGTTTTCTGACAGCCACAGCTGCCTTTATTGTTCAGCGTGATGTATATTCTCTAGAAAGAGAGTTTGTTACCTAAAAGCTCTAGTGGCAAGTTACTCGTAAGAGATAGGTATAGAAAAACTTATATGAAACCGGTGTAGAATTAAATTTCGATCTCGATTTTTTAATAATATACAGGGTGCACCATTTGAAAAAAATGACTTTTGCAACATTGAATATCTGTAAGTTGGTCTTTAAATTTAAAACACTCTGTATGATACAGGTAAACTTTAGGTTGATAATATGAAGGCTTCATCCTAGGAGTTAAAATATTCTAAATTCCAGCCTTCTATCTTCAAAAACATGTGAAATACAAAGCATTATAAATGAGGATAGAAGTTACGCAAAATGTAAAAAAGTCAAAATATCTATGAAATAGTTAAAGACACGGATAGAAAATCCTAATATAAATCTTCACAAAATATTATGAAGAATTCGAATATGCAATAAAAAATAGGGCATTCTATTTAAATTAGCAAAGTTGATGACTACTTCCGGTTTAACCGGAAGTGATGTGGGTTTGAAAATATTTTAGAATAAAAGAAAATTGCGAATTGTGACCGCTGCCAAAATTTTAAAATTTATGATACCAGGGAACTTCATAAACTTCTAATGCACCGCTATTGTGAAAAACCCTATATATAAATATATATATATATATATATATATATATATATATATATATATATATATATATATATATATATATATATATATATATATATATATAGGTGTAGTTATAGTTAATAAAAAGTATAGATTCTTTTTATCATACCATACCAGCTTCAATAATATTCCCAAGATTTTCCGGAAAAAAAATATACAAATGTGAATGATGTGATCAGGCGAGATACAGAGCTGTTACATTATCGATAGACGCAAACGAGGAAGATATTGGGCCAAATGCTATTTTTTAGCATTCGTTGCGACATAACTTTACAAACTAGACGCTGCCAGTATTTTGTTTATATGTGGTAGCAGTGCTAGCCAGTTCAATAATATAAATCTATCTCACTCAATTGAAAAGCCTAGATATAATTAATTAATTTTATATCAATCATACGAGTATATGACAACAATATAAAGATAAATGCTTTTTATTATTTCCTTTCACAACGAAATGACATTCAATCAATCTTCTCAATTTCTGCAATCGCTTTTCTGTTTCGCGACGATATTGGAAAACGAGTTCAGAATACAAATACAAGTAAAATGGTAAAACTTTCGATTAGAATCTCCAGTATCGCAGACATTTTCTAATTATTCCTGCTTCAAATAACAGATGCCCCTAATTTGAAATGTAAAAAATATACAAGCAGGAAACATCCATCTAAAATACAGTAAATTAATTCAGATTATCAATTTGCAGATTGTAATGTTTGGGACGCAAAGATTTGAAAACTTTTAACAGAATTTTGGTGTAAACAGATTTTACTGATAAAACTTATTACAAACAAATCGCGGCTGCTTTCACTTAACTTGATATTTAGTCTACCAAAGATATATACGGAATGACGACCACCTTGATCAAAGCACTGGAGGAAGAACTGGTGACTCCACTGACAATAATAATAAATAAGTGTCTAACGGAAGGCCTTTTTACTTACCAATTGAAGCGAGCCAAAGTCATTCTAATACATAAAGGGGAAGATTGGATGGATCCAGGTAACTATAGACCTCTACTAATTCCGCCAGTGTTGTCCAAGGTTTTTGAAGAAATCATAAAGGTAAGATTAACCAACTGCTTTGAAGAAAATAGGTTATTTAACAACAGTCAACGCGGTTATCGAACTAAACGACCCACAACAACATCTCTTATTGAAATAGTGGATAAGAATGAAAAATCGAGAGACAATAATGAGCACGCTGAAATCATATCAACAGATCTGTCAAAGGCTTTTGATTCTATTAGCCATGAGATACCGCTGAAAAAGTTGGACAACTATAGAGTCAGGGTCCCACCATTGAAACTTATCGCCTCTTACCTTGAGCAAAGCAAACAATCTCTTTTGTTGGGGGGCAGGTTATCTGATGACACAACTATTATCCATGGAGTGGTACAGGGATCTGTATTGGGACCGATTTTGTTCATAATATATATCAATGAGCTAAATATAATGAGTGAGACAGTCTCCACCCACCTTTATGCGGATGTTGCCTAGTTTTTTGTCAAATCGTCTGAGAACGAGGAAATAGAAAGAATAAAATGGGATACACTAGAGAAATCTAAATAGTGATTCAGTGATAAATTAAAAATAAATGAAAAGAAGGCACACTATTTAAACTTTAAGAGAACTAGCGAGCGGCAACATCTTAAATTTTTGGGCATTAATATTGATAGCCAACTTACCTGGAACCTACACGTCGAATGTATAATAGGGAAGCTGGCAACGGGGATATACACAGTTAAAATGCTGAAGGAGTTTAGTACGAAGGAAGCAGCATACTTTGCACACTCTCATAGTGTACTTGCATATGAGATACTTCTGTGGGGCAATTCATCTGCGGCAAGGGAGGTCTTTATCATGCAGAAGAGGGCTGTGAGGGCACTGGTGGGCTTGAAGCCTACCGACAGTTGTAGGGAGGATTTTAGGCTTGAAGGAATTTTGACACTTCCAGCATTGTATGTGTTTCAGTGTGTATAGTATGTGCATAATAACCTTGACAGATTTCCAACAAACAATCATAAGTACTATTTCTACACCCGAAGTAAGGATAGTCTAAGAACACCACTTCATAGACTGTCTCAGACACAGCCGGGAGTGGACTATTGGGGTCCTAAACTGTATAATAGGATGCCGGTTGAACTGAAGAACAAACCAATGCAGCAATTTTATAAGGCACTAAAACAGATCCTACTGAAAACAACAGTTTACACATTGGAAGAGTTCATGATACAGAGTGAACGAGTTTGACAATTTAAGGAGTGTATATCGCAGATATACCATCTGAATAATTTGATTTGTGGTGCCATGTTGCCCCAAAAAATAAGACGCTTAAAACTGTGATAGTTAATTCAAACTTTTTCTTTATTTTTTGACTTTTAACATATATTTATTTTATGTGTTATTTAATGTTTTCAACTATAATGATATGTCTTATCTGTACATATTTTATCAGGGTTTGTTTCATAGCGTACGTCTTTAGCTTTGTTTGTTTGTATTTGTTGTTCTTTTGTACGTATTTTTTTAATTAGCTTTGTTGCTTATGTTTGCATGTGTCTAGGTTATTAGGTAGCTTTAGCATTTTATATGTTGACAGTGTTTATATTATCGTTAGTTTTGCTGTTTTACATTCTATATTTGAATGTAAAACGTTAGTTTTGTTTGACGCCCCATGTAAACCTTGATGGGAAATATACTATTACCTATTACCTATTACCTATGTGTATGCATGTGTATGACACCGATCGTTTTAAAAAACTGTGTCGATTTTGATGTTCCCTTTTACAAATGGCTTGAACAAGCTCGTTAGGCTGAAAAATGATACCAGTTTTTCCGGAGGAGTTTTTGGTTTTCCTTTGAAAGATTTTTGTATCTCCGCAAATAAAACAACTATGGCAACCAAATTACGACTTCGGTTTCTAGTGTGAAACCATTTACCATATGATATAAACGAGATCTCCACATTAAAAGAATCAAAAGTTACAAGCATTTAATAAAAAAAGATTCCATGATTTGTAATATTTTTATGAAAATTTACCACTATAATACGTCACCCATCTTTGGGTGTGTTGAATAAAAAGGCTCTTCCTTCCAAACCATTTTTTTGTTCCTTTTTCCCGACGCGTTTTGACCTTTTTAACCCGTCATCCTCAGGAGAATCTAGAATTTACAAAAGGCTTGTCTGGAAAACTGAGTTTTCCGGTAGGCTACATCTGCAAGGGTACAATTGAGAATACAAGACAAAAATGAGGCGACGCAAAGTTGAACCTCAACACTAAGTTAAAATTAAAGGTTAAAAACTGTCTAACTACACAGCTATCAAAGATTACAAGTACAAAGTCATACACCACTACATGCAATAAAATACAAATACAAGTCAAATTGAGCTGTAAGAAAAGCTGATTTTGTCCTGAAATTTAAAACATACAATGAATCAAAATCTAAGAACTCCTAAAAAACTTAAAAAGTCTAAAAAAAAACTACCCCTTAGAAGGGTTGGAATCACCAGTTTACGAATCTCCATTCTGATTTACGTTTAAGGTCGCCGGAAGCTACTTCTCTGGCTAGAGCAGCAGGCTTCAATAGAGTGGTGGTGAATTCCTTTTTTGATGCTTACAAAAAGATTGTGGCAGAGAATGACCTCACATCGAGCAGAATATTCAATATGGATGAGACACCTCACACTGTCGTACAGAAGTAAAGTAAAAGCTCAAAAGGCAAAGCATCAAGTGGGTGCTATCACTTCCTGTGAAAGAGGTCAGAAAGTAACGGAAACTTACTGCATGAGTGCTTCTGGGTTCTATCTTCCACCTTTTGAATTTACGCTACAACACGCATGAAATATAGTTTGACTTATGCAGCACCACCAAGAAATACTTTTCATTGTCAGGACAAAGGCTGAATGGATAGTGAAGGGTTCCACCAATTTCTCCTACATTTCAGCCAACATGTGAAACCATCCAAGGATCGTAAAGTTTTGATTGTTCTTGACTCTCCATACCCAGAGATTGAAAGCCATTGAACTAGCGAGAATGAACGGAATAATATTGCTTTCACGTCCTTCTCATTGTGCGCACAGGAAGCAACCATTGGACGTTTCGTTTTTCAAACCCATCAATACATATTTTTCTTCTGCAATAACCTCAAAATTGTATGAATTTTCCGCTAAGCCACTTAAAGTTGACCACATTGGTTCCCTCTTTGGTAATGCATATCCTAGAGCAGCTACAATGGAATTAGCTATAAATGGTTTCAGGAAAACAAGGCTGTGGCCTACAGATAGGTATGTGTTCACTGAGGCTGATTTTTCAGCGGCGGAAGTGACACATAAGCCACTCCAGCAGAATTTAGCTGAACCTAAAAAAACTACACTATCTCCAGGTACTAGAACTATCAGCCTTGCAGACGAAAACGTAACTAATGTAAAGTTGGACATATCAAATGTGCCAACTGTAAGTGCTGAAGAATCAATGATTTGTTCACCGACACCGTCATGTAGCACTGTGTTTATTAAAACATACATTGCAGCTCAAGATATAAGTCCTTTACCAACTGCTGCATCTCCTGGAGTTCCTCGCAAAAAGAAAAAAATCCAATTCAACCGGTGTTGAACTTACCTCTCCACCCTACAAGACACAATTGTAAATTCAGCAGTCATCTCCAAAACGAAGTAGTAAGGACGAGATAAATCAAGCTGCGTCAAACTTATTTAGTAAAATCTCGGGACGCAGCAAGTGCGTTATGGTAGTGAATTTTCATAAAAATGTTTTTATTGCAAATATGTGTGTTTTCTTTTTAAGAAAGCAGACATCAATTTTGGTTACCAGTATAACCTATATAGAAAAAGCAGGCATCAAATTTGATTACCAGTATAACATATATAGTAAAAACAATGTGCCATGTTTCATCAAAATAACTTGATTGTTTGAAAACGTACAGAAATTTCCAAAAGTAAACCAAAAGTGTTACTGAAAAAATCCGTTTCCTGGTCAACCTTATAGGTTAATAGCAAATTGAGCTTTTCAAATATGAAGCATTTAATCAAAATTCGCAACCACAACGCACTTGCTGCCTCCAGAATTTCTTAACTTACAAACATGCATTATATTTCGATGGAAAATGCAAAAAAATAAGGCGTTTTCGACAAAAAAAAATTATTTGTATCACCAACGACTTATGGGCCACCCTGTGATTGTCGCAATAATTTTTTAAGATGTAGCTCAAAACACCGTATAATTAACGTATACAATATTTTTTCATATCTTATATAATAACGAATATATTGAGCTTTATTGATTTTTTACGAAAATTCGACAAAAATTATATACCATTAAACAATAAACTCTATAGCTAAGGCAAGGCTACTGCCAAGCATCAGAGAAAGGGTCTATTAGAAATGAATTTTCTGGAAATATTTTAGTAAAATGAAGGACAATGACGGTTGAAACTAAGAGTTCGGTGTATGTAAAACATTCTTCTTGAGACATTTTCTTTCCATAGCCCGTATTAGATTCAAGTTATTTGCCTAAATGTTGCGAATTTTGACGTTTTCAATTGTCACTTTGACGTTTTGAGGAAACCCCCAATTTATTTTTCTTTAAATGCCCATAACTTTTTTGTCTTTTGACCTACAGAGCTAAATTTTGGTAGGTGGCACACCTATAACAATATAAACCAGCTTACCAAATTTGGTTGCCCTTACTTTGTTAATTTTGGAGATATAAATATTTTGCGAAAGAAAACACAAATTTTTCCGGGAAAACCTCGGCGGATTTTCCTGGATAACAAAATTATCCAAGCGACTTGCGAAAGGAATGTACTCACCAATTTTGACGTTTAAAATCGCAATTTTGACGTTTTGAGGAAAATCCAAATTTATTTTTTTTGAATGCCTGTAACTTTTTTATCCTTTAACCTACGGAGCTAAATTTTGGTAGGTAACTTGCCTATAATGATATAAATCCGCATATGAAGTTGCCCTTACTTTGTTAATTCAGGATATATAATTATTTTTCGAAAGAAAACACAAAATTTTCCGGGAAAACCTGGACCGATGTTCCTGGCTAACGAACTTATCCAAGCCATTTGCAAAAGGAATTTATTCACCAAATTTAATCAAAATCGGCCCATTATTTTTTGAGTTATCGGTGTGATACATATATATATATATATATATATATATATATATATATATATATATATATATATATATATATATATATATATATATATATATATATATATATATATATATATATATATATATATATATATATATATATATATATATATATATATATATATATATATATATAAACATATAAAAATTTAAACCGACCCCGGATATGTGTTCTGGGGGGCCTAATTAGCGCTCATTTGAAGAAATTTTTTCAAAATTCAAAAGTCGGGATCTCCTCATTAGTGAATTTTTTTTAAGAAAATTCACTAAAAAGACAAGAAAAAACACCAAAAAGACTACGGAGAAAAAAACAAGAAAACAAAAATAAAGTAGAAGAGGAATCAGCTTGCTGTTTTGTTTTCGACGAATCCTACGAAGACTGGATTATATGTCAAACCTGCAAAAAATGGGCACATGAAGCCTGTGCAGATATCAGGGACATAAACTATATTACTGTGATAATTGTACACCATAGTTTAGTACAATTCATACCTGTTCGTTTGTTTCTTTATAACTATTACTTTGTTTTTTTTATGGTAAAAATTATAAATTTGGTTATGTTGAATGTATTTAAACAGTAAGTAAGGTTTTGTTTAATAGTAGCCTTTTCAAAATTAAACATTATTACATAGTAACCAAAATCGGCCCATTATTTTTTGAGTTATCGGGGTGATACATACATACATATATATATATATATATATATATATATATATATATATATATATATATATATATATATATATATATATATATATATATATATATATATATATATATATATTAAACATATAAAAATCGGAAACGACCCCGAATATGTGTTCTAGGGGGCCTAATTAGCGCTCATTTGAAGAATTTTTTTCAAAATTCAAAAGTCGGGATCTCCTCATTAGTGAATATTTTAAATAGAGCGCAAACAGTGCATTTTTATATGATTCAGAATGATTTTCCTTTCCCCTACTACTATCTAGATGAAACAAACTGATTTTTTTCCTGCAAGATGATTCTAAATACACGGTGCATCAGGACGCCAACTTCTCATGTTTAACTTCGGAAATTAATTAAAGGCAAAGACACGTGCAACTTTGCGCCGGAACTGAAGCTGAATGCAGCCTCAGATAATGCCGGCTCGAAACTTTCCATGGAAAACTTTATCGCACTTTGCGTTCAATATTCTGAATAGGTTCCACTCTAACTCTCCCGGTCTGCAAATTGAACTCGATAAATGTTTTAATGCACAAGTTTACTTTTTAGTTTCTTTTTCATATTTTCCACGAACTTAATAATACAGAAAATCCAAGAAGACGTTTGCGTTAAATTCGAAGAAATTATTTAAGTGATAGAAAGAACGAAAACACACAAACATCACAAAATTGTGATTTTTCTTGCTAAAAATCCTTCATAACCGCCATTTGTAACGTTTAATTATTTGGTTGAATTAATAGTTACTTTTCTAGGAACTGAAAAATTGAAAGATTCGTACTGTCGTTTCTAACAATTACCAGAGAAGCTAACATATATTATCAAACTCTGACATTTAATTGGAACCTAAAGAGTGTCCTATTTTGTATGAATTTTTCGTTGCATAGAATACGTTATATTTTCCTTTCATTATAAATGACAATTTGAAGCAAATTCGAGTATTTTCTTTGTCTACTGTGTCAAATATTAATCAACGAATGCGAAACAGGAGAGGGAAATTGGATTTAAAGATAAAATGACGAAGATAACTTAATTTGGCAGGTGGTAGTGGACTTTTGCTTTACGTGATAGTAAATATTTTTTTCACGCCCGAGGAGGTACCACTCCTTACATCAAGCGACCGGTGAAGTCCCAATGGACGTTTCCAGTTCTGGTGTATGAGTCGGTTTCCCTTATAAACAAAAATAATTATGGCTCCTCCTTGTACAAAAGATTCCGGAGAAAAAATACCCCTCCATCCAGATATCCGGGCAAGGGGTGTGCAGGGGGCGCCGGCATCAAGATTTAACATATCTTTCTCGAATATATGTGACCTAAATTCTACCCTGAATTCCGTCCATCATTTCCTCCAGGCTAATAGGCCTCAACTCCTCTTGTTCACCAAAACCCAAATCAGTGCCAAAACAGCCACTAATCACCTTAATTTTCCGGGATATGAGCTCCTCACTCCCTTTAGGTTGCATGGAGGCGTGTGCGCATACGTCCGTAGAAATCTACCCTGCACCAGACTCTCCAATTTGGAAGGTGGAAGAAAAGACATACTTTGGATGAAACTCTCCCCCCCCCCTCTCTCAGGGATGCAAGTAAATTAATCTGTTGCTTTTACCGGTCATCTTCTGACAACAACTTTGTCCAGATCTTCGACTACCTTTCTGAAAAAACCGACCATCTGATTTCTGAATATCCTTCCTTCGTGGTCCAATATTCTTGGCGACTTCAATGTCCATATAAGGAATGGCTAGAATCTTTAAAAACCGACCCACAGGGGAGAGCAGCGGAGGCCTTTGCAGTCAGCAATCCTTTAGCAAATATGGTCCAGCAACCTACATACTTTCCTTGCATCCCAACACACAGCTCAAATCCCTTGGGTCTCCTTCTTACTACAAAACCTGAATGCTATAACAGATCAGTCACCGCCCACCTTGGTCGCTCAGACCATGGAATGGTCACCGCTTCCTCCGCAATGCAACCTGAGGTCACACAGTCATCACACCCACGTATCGTTTAGCACTACAACTCAGCGAACTGGGAAGAAATGCGGAATTGCTTTGCCTCATTTCCATGAGCGTCTGCCTGCTTCTCTCATCATGACCCCTCTGATATCTCACAAAATGTCACTGAAATTATCCAAGCTCGCATGGAATTATTTATTCCACGTATACATAAAACCTCTTCAGCCACTCAAAAGCCTGATTCTCTAAATCCTGTGACAACGACAGACTTGAAAAGGTCAAAGCTCATAAAACGATTCTACACAATCCCAGCCAAGAAAACTGTCAAGAATTTAACGAGGCAAGAAACCGCTATGTCCGCATTTTTTCTAAGGCAAAAAAACACGTTTAATAACCACATCAAAAACAAAGTCCCCTTAAGTTCCAACGGCAGCAAACCCATCTAGACTCTTGCTAAATCTATTGGGAATAATTTCTGCAAGAGCACGCTCCCACCTCTTGTTTCAGGGGATGACGTTATCTCTACCACCCTGGGCAAGGCTGAACTTTTTGCCTCGTTGCTCGCCGGCAACTCTACTATTCATTGATTGTTGTTGCCCTTACTTGGTCAAACTTGTCCATGCTACATACAGACTTGGAGACTACTTCTCTGGCTTCACTGTTGGTTTTTGTAGGTGAAGGACGTAGCCAGCGCGTGAGCAAACTGGAGCAAGTGGCCCTTCGAATTTTGGATGTTCTAGGATGTTCTTCAATGCTTCCGTGACTTTAGTTTCGTTGCTTGACAGCAATCTGTCTGAAAATGCTGTCAAGCAGCGAAACTATAGTCACAGAAGCATTGAAGAACATCCTAGAACATCCAGAATTCGAAGGGCCACTTGCTTCAGTTAGCTCACGCGCTGGCTACGTCCTTCACCTACAAAAACCAACAGTGAAGCCAGAGAAGTAGTCTCCAAGTCTGTATGTAGTGGCAACTCTACTCTCAATCCACCTCCAAATGTTTAACCAACAACAGTCCCCAATGTCGCGCTTAAAATTACGAATATCATTTTGAAAATTAAAAAGATTCGAAATATGCTCTCTTCTCTTAAGACCAGGAAAGCCTCTTGCCTTGACGAGATCCCAACAATTGTTCTCAAAAAATGCTCCACCAGAATTTGCTCCCGTCCTGACTCGTCTGTTTCAGACATCTTACAATAGAGGCATATGCCCTTGTAATTGGAAAACTGCTAGAGTACAACCCGTCGCCAAATAAGAATCCAAAGCGCTTCGCAGCAACTACAGGCCTATTTCTCTCCTTTCAGTCGTCTCTAAAGTGATGGAAAAGTATATAAACACCGAATTACTAAAACTTCTTAAAAAACACAGTATAATCCACGACAGGCACTATGGATTCCGTCAGCACAATCAACTGCCGACCTCCTTTCCTTTGTCACCCATTCTTGGAACAAGTCTATGGAACTACACGGTAAATCCCAGATTGTCGCTCTAGACATATCTAAAGCGTTCCACCAGGTCTGGCACGCAGCGCTGCTTAATAAATTTCCGGCCTATGGCCTACAACCAAAACTCTGTACCTGGCCAGCAAATTTCCTCTCCAATCGGAGCATTTATGCTGTCGTGGATGGCCATTTATCTAAGCTGTATCTAATTAATGCAGAAGTCCCTTAAGCTTCAGCTTTAGCCCCTACTTTGTTTCTGTTCCACATCAATGACCTCCTCTCTAGCACATCCAATCCAGTTCACAGTTACGCGGACGACAGCACCCTCCACTCAAATATACACAATTCTAAGCCTGTCTCTTTAGCCCAATTAGATGAGGATCGCAGACTCATTTCTGCCTCTGTGGATCTCCAAAAATATTAGACTGAGAAGTAGAAATTTTGTACAATTCAACTCTACTAGAGATAGGGAGACGGTTGTGTGAAATTGGTTGGAAATGTGGGTCGCTGGGGGAATAACTCGCGGTCATTTGACTAAAGTTTTCAAAAAAGTCTCGATCTCTCCATTAGTGAACTTTTTTTTAAGAATTTTAAGAACGTTTACTTAAAAAAAATGGAAAATGACAAAAATTAAGAGAATGCAATAGCGCATATGACGACCTTTTTAATTTGTAGTACTGTAGAGGATGTAGGACTAGATGCATTCTTGCAACGATTAGAAGGATGTCATTTTATTTTGATAATAAGTTATTGGTGATACCTGCCTCTCTGTCATTGGTGAGTTTTCGCAAATGGGAATTTTTTTGCTTTATACCTTTTGGTATACTAAATATGTACACCTAAGTTTATTGAATTACCTTTGGCAGTTTAAAAATTAAAAATTGCAGAGCGATTTTTCTTATAACGTGCAGTTCAATAACGGCTGCCTTTAAGATCCCATGTGTATCCACCAGAAAAGCATTTTTTTTTCCACAAAATTTGTATTTGGGTTTGTGAGTTCTACCTCGAAACCCTGCATAAAACGTCATAAGCTGTTATCATCTAACATTTATATGTGGAAATATTTTATGAAATATCGTTTTTAATTGACAAACGTTTTTGGGACATCTGAAAAAATATATTGTGTTATTAGTGAATTTTCGTAGAAAAAATTCACTAATGAGGAGATCCCGACTTTTGAATTTTGAAAAAATTTTTGCAAATGAGCGCAAACTAGGACCCCTAGAACCCATATCTGGGGTCAGTTTCAATTTTTATATGTTTATATATATATATATATTTATATATATATATTTATATATATATTTATATATATATTTATATATATATTATATATATATATATATATATATATATATGTATCACACCGATAACTCAAAAAATAATGGGCCGATTTTGATAAAATTTGGCATGTACGTTTCTTTTGTAAATAGCTTGGATAAGTTCGTTAGTCAGGAAAATCGGACTAGGTTTTCCGGGAAAATTTTGAGTTTTCATTCGAAAAAAATTCCTATCTCAAAAAGTAATAAGCCGATTTTAATAAAATTGGGAATGTACCTTCCTTTTGTAAATGGCCTTCATAGGTTTGTTATCCAGGAAAATCGGACAAGGTTTTCCGGGAAAATTTTGAATTTTCATTCAAAAAAAATTTTTATCTCAAAGAATAATGGGCCTATTTTGATAAAATTTGGCACGTACCTTCCTTTTGTGAATGTCTTTGATAAGTTCGTTAATCAGAAAAATCGGACGAGGTTTTCCGGAAAAATTTTGAGTTTTCATTTGAAAAAATTTTTTATCTTAAAAAATAAAAACTCTATGATAACCAAATTTGGTAAGTAGGTTTACGATATAAAAAGTAAACTATACACCAAAACTTAGATTTCTATGTTACAAGAAAAAAAAGTTATAATAAAATATTTTGTGCCAGATCATTTTTATGAAAATTCACTACCATAACGCACTTGCTGCGTCCAGAGTTTTTTTCTTCTCGCTTAGTATATAACACGAAACGCTTTTGGGTTAATTGCGATGTGTCAGATAAGAAAAATAGATCTAAGCCTACGGGGAAAGCAAAAAGATATATTTATGGTGGATAATGGAGAAAGCGTTTAAAACAAAACAGATCTCGGATACTGGGCCTAAACTTCGATAAAAACTTTGCCAGCAACAGAAAGTTTGAAGCGAAACTGACAAAATAGAAACCTCAGTGACCTAATTTTATTATAAACTGCCTCCTAGAGGGAGGGAGTGAATTCGCTTGGTCTGTTATTACTAATTTTTGAGAAAAATGAACTAGACTTTCAAATGCCACACTATAAGTAAGAAGCTCCGTGGTTAAAGGGTAAGAACGTGTGCCTCTGAACCGGAGGGTACTGGGTTCGATCCCATGGTTCTCCTTTCACTTTTTCAGTACAAACTCTAACATTAACATCAAGCGAGGTTCTGGCATTGTATTTGAGCAAGTTGAATGTCTGCACGTTCCGCCCTTCGGAGGAGACGTAAAGACGTCGGTCCCGTGTCCATGCGATGTTGGGCACGTTAAAGATCCTTGCCCTCATTACAGAAAGGCAGGGGTTCGACAAAATTTCCAGGATAGTGAGGTGAAACTGCTCCCTGGCGTCGGTGATTGGCCATAGTCGCGGAAATAGGCCGACGTTAAAGAAACACAAACACACACACACTATAAGTACAAATCTTTTTACATATCATAAAACCTTAAATGGAAAGTGAGGCCGTGTAATACCACTGTTTACACAAATAGTGCTGCAAATTGAATGATAACTTCTACATAGCTGTAATATTCTACTCTCCTCAGAAAGACATTCTCATGAAATGATTTTAGGGTGCGTGACTTCACTACAAAGAAAATATTGGTATTCCTGTACCCATAAACTTGTGGAACGTTATATTACCTGAGTTTTAATAAAGAAATATCAATTTTTACCAACTCACCTTTCATTTATCTCCCACCTCTGAAGCGATCTACCCCAAAAACAATTCGAAGCGATCCTTTGCTGGGTGCTAACTCGATACCAAATTTTAAGATATCTCAATTTCTTCGAAAGTCATTGCGCTTACTAACAGACAGACATACACAGACATACATAACCGAAGGATAGACCGACACACACAAAAAATTCGTTCTAGAATCAAGTTTTCTATATCTTTCGAGACTTTTCACGCCGTTTTAATAATAAAAAATTCGAAATTTCTGTCACCGATATTCCAGCCCTACACTTTCAACTCTTAATTTTATCTCAGCACAGAATACGAGTTGTTTGATGAAACTGAAAGTTTTCTAATAAGCAAATCCCAAAACACATAGAAAACATTATTTGAAAACAAAAATGTTGTTGTCTCTCCGTATGTCGATCTGTCGGTTTGTAGCAACGATAACTTTAAAAGGAATTAAGTTATCATCTTCAAATTTGGTATAAAATCTGCAGCCAAAAACCGAACACTTCGAATTGTTTTTGGGTAAAACCGCTTATGGGAGTAAGGGCTGAATGGTTAAGAGTAGGATAAGGGTTAGGAGTACCATAGACAATCCAATAGACCTCGAGATTGCGACAGCCCAAGTGCGAGACGCAATCACCTTGGTCATCCACGAGGAACGTCCCGTGGTAGAACGCGGACCTCAGGCGAAAGAAGACGCAGGTTCGTAAGCTGTTTAATACGGCCAAAAGGTCGGGAGCATGGGATGAATATAGACCAGCCCTAACGGCCTATAACAAAAGACTGAGGGACGCCAAGAAGGAGTCATGGAGGAGGCACTGCGAGAAAGTGGAGAACACGTCAGAGAGTGCTCGACTACACAAGATCCTGTCCAAGGGCACTCAGACCAACATAGGCTCCCTTAGAACATTGACGGGAGGCTCTACAAGCTCAGGGGTGGAAACTGGAAATTTTACTCCCGAAGCACTTACCCGGCTGTAACATAATAAACCAATCACCCCGGACTGGAAACACTCAGAAATAGAGTCGCCTTATAAGCGGGCATCTAGAGTAGACTGGACAGTCGCTAAAGATGTGGTCACTTGGAGCAAAATCAGATTGGGCCATTAACAGCTTTAAGCCATACAAATCCCCTGGATTTGATGGAATAATGCCCATCGTGCTCCAACAGGGGATAGATATACTGGCGCCGACGCTTACCCTCATTATGAGGGCCACCCTGGCATTGGGGCACATTCCAAGGGCATTGAGGCTGGCCAGGGTTGTATTCATTCCTAAACCTGGGCGTCCAACAGACCAGTCAAAGTCCCTGAGGCCAATAAGTCTCATGTCATTCTTGCTAAAAACAACGGAAAAACTGCTCGACCGGCACATGAGGGGCGGTGTACTGAAAGCATATCCCCTACATTGCGGACAATATGCATCCAGAGCAGGACTCTCAACAGAAACAGCACTGCACCAACTGGTGATGAAACTGGAGAATACGCTGGAGAACAAGGAGGTGGCGCTCGGGGTCTTCCTAGACATAAAGGGGGTCTTCAGCAACAACTCATTCGAATCAGTTCTGGCAGCTGTCAGAGAGCGTTGAATAGAGAAGACCTGCTGCAGGTGGATTGGCTCCATACTCAGGGACAGGGCGGTGTTTACTTCACTCGCGGGAGGGACTCTGCTCGCGGGGGTCACGGCGGTGTGTCTGCAGGGGTTCTGTCTCCCTTGCTCTGGTAAAACTTCGATTGATTGGCAAGGTAGCTAAGGGCGACATTGGTTTATCTCCAAGGTTAGTGTAAGTCAACGAAAATAGGAACAAAAGTAGCCGATAAAACTTCGATTGATTTGCGAAGTAGTTAGCAGCGACATTGCTTTATCTTCAAGTTTTGCGTAAGTTAACAAAAAGAGGAACCAACGTAGAAGATCAAACTTTGATATCTCGGCAAGGTGGCCAGAGGCGACATTACTTTATCTCCAGTTAAGAGTAAGTCAATGAAAACGGTAATAAACGTATCCGATCAAATTTCGATTGATTGGAAAGGTAGCTAGGGGCGACATTGCTTTATCTCCAAGTTTAGTGTAAGCCAAAGAAAAGAGGAACAAAAGTAGCCGATCAAACTTCGATAAATTTCCAAGGTAGTTAGCAGCGACATTGCTTTATCTAAGTTTTGCGTAAGTGAACGAAAAGAGAAACAAACCTAGCTGATCAAACTTCGATTGATTGGCAAGGTAGCTAGGGGCGACATTGCTTTATCTCCAAGCTTAGTGTAAGTCAACGAAAAGAGGAATAAAAGTATCCGATCACACTTCGATCGATTTGCAAGGTAGTTAGCAGCGACACTGCTTTATATTCAAGTTTTGCGTAAGTCAACGAAAAGAGGAACAAACCTAGCCAATCAAACTTCGAAGTCAATAAAAAGAACAACAAACGTAGATGATCAAATTTCGATCGATTGGCAAGGTGCCTAGGGACGACATTGCTTTATCTCCAATTTAGAGTGATACAGACAAAACGGGACCAAACGTACCCGATCAAACTTCAATTGATTGGCAAGGTAGCTAGGATCGACATTGCTTGATCTCCAAGTTTTCAGTATTCTGACAACATTGCCTGGACATTTCACGACCATTTAACAGCAATAGAAAAACTCTCAAATGAATTCTGAAGTCCACTAAGTGAGTGGCGAACGTGTCGCCACCTAGTTCGGAACCAAGTACTATGTTGTCACGCCCGCTCCAAATAACACAGAGTATTAAAAATAAAGACGGTATACAACTAACTAACAATTTTAAAAATTGTTAGCCCTGGCCCATTTCTACCCCAATATAGGGACAAAGTATGTAAGACTAGATGCATTCTCGCAACAATTAGAACCGTAGGCCGGTTTCGCTCTCATTAGAGCTCTTGAGTACGGCATACTAATTGCAGCAAAAATGCAACAAAAATAACACGGCTATCGTATAGCCAGTCTTAAAACACTAAGTGAGTGGCGAACGTGTCGCCACCTAGTTCGGAACCAACTACTATGTTGTCACGCCCGCTCCAAATAACACAGAGTATTAAAAATAGAGACGGTATACAACTAACTAACAATTTTAAAAATTGTTAGCCCTGGCCCATTTCTACCCCAATATAGGGACAAAGTATGTAAGACTAGATGCATTCTCGCAACAATTAGAACCGTAGAACGGTTTCGCTCTCATTAGATCTCTTCAGTACGGCATACTAATTGCAGCAAAAATGCAACAAAAATAACACGGCTATCGTATAGCCAGTCTTAAAACACTAAGTGAGTGGCGAACGTGTCGCCACCTAGTTCGGAACCAAGTACTATGTTGTCACGCCCGCTCCAAATAACACAGAGTATTAAAAATTTTAATTTATTTATTTGGAGCGGGCGTGACAACATAGTACTTGGTTCCGAACTAGGTGGCGACACGTTCGCCACTCACTATAGCCAGTCTTAAAACACTAAGTGAGTGGCAAACGTGTCGCCACCTAGTTCGGAACCAAGTACTATGTTGTCACGCCCGCTCCAAATAACACAGAGTATTAAAATTAAAATTTTTAATACTCTGTGTTATTTGGAGCGGGCGTGACAACATAGTACTTGGTTCCGAACTAGGTGGCGACACGTTCGCCACTCACTTAGTGTTTTAAGACTGGCTATACGATAGCCGTGTTATTTTTGTTGCATTTTTGCTGCAATTAGTATGCCGTACTGAAGAGCTCTAATGAGAGCGAAACCGGTCTACGGTTCTAATTGTTGCGAGAATGCATCTAGTCTTACATACTTTGTCCCTATATTGGGGTAGAAATGGGCCAGGGCTAACAATTTTTAAAATTGTTAGTTAGTTGTATACCGTCTCTATTTTTAATACTCTGTGTTATTTGGAGCGGGCGTGACAACATAGTACTTGGTTCCGAACTAGGTGGCGACACGTTCGCCACTCACTTAGTGTTTTAAGACTGGCTATACGATAGCCGTGTTATTTTTGTTGCATTTTTGCTGCAATTAGTATGCCGTACTGAAGAGCTCTAATGAGAGCGAAACCGGTCTACGGTTCTAATTGTTGCGAGAATGCATCTAGTCTTACATACTTTGTCCCTATATTGGGGTAGAAATGGGCCAGGGCTAACAATTTTTAAAATTGTTAGTTAGTTGTATACCGTCTCTATTTTTAATACTCTGTGTTATTTGGAGCGGGCGTGACAACATAGTACTTGGTTCCGAACTAGGTGGCGACACGTTCGCCACTCACTTAGTGTTTTAAGACTGGCTATACGATAGCCGTGTTATTTTTGTTGCATTTTTGCTGCAATTAGTATGCCGTACTGAAGAGCTCTAATGAGAGCGCAACCGGTCTACGGTTCTAATTGTTGCGAGAATGCATCTAGTCTTACATACTTTGTCCCTATATTGGGGTAGAAATGGGCCAGGGTTAACAATTTTTAAAATTGTTAGTTAGTTGTATACCGTCTCTATTTTTAATACTCTGTGTTATTTGGAGCGGGCGTGACAACATAGTACTTGGTTCCGAACTAGGTGGCGACACTTTCGCCACTCACTTAGTGTTTTAAGACTGGCTATACGATAGCCGTGTTATTTTTGTTGCATTTTTGCTGCAATTAGTATGCCGTACTGAAGAGCTCTAATGAGAGCGAAACCGGTCTACGGTTCTAGTTGTTGCGAGAATGCATCTAGTCTGAATTCTGAAGTATTTTGATTAAATGTAGTGAAAATCTATAGCATGTTGGACTTTTTTTTTCAACAGTTGTCAAGGTTATTGAAAAGAAAGCCGACTTAAAAAGGCAAGGATAGCAACCTTTTTCTAGTTATTTAAAAACTTATATGCTCAGTTTCACAAAGCTTGACTAAACAGTTAGCGGACGGTTAGTTAATCATTGATTACTAAAACCAATCACAGCTTCAAAATATTTGGTTCTCATGGCAAAAATCTGTATCATAGTCTGTGATTGGTTATCTGAAGCAATCAATAAATCTAGCTTTGTCTGGTTAAAATAAAGACTATTAGTACCGTAACCAACAGGTCATATTTAAATCGACTATAACCTAAAAATATATTTCCGGAGACGGTATTGAAATATCCTGGGGATTTAATTAAAAAAGCCATTAAAAAGTTATTGCCGGAGGTCTCAACTGAACATTTGCTGTGGTATTGTAAGAATAAATACTAAGTGTCACGTTACCTCGCGTGATTTTAACAATTTCCATGGCATACTTTGCTGATAATGGTGATTGTTTTAGCCCTTATTTAGTTTACTACAACACCAAAACAAGCGTTAAGAATTTTTATTATTTTCCGTAGCACAAAGCAATAGAAAACAAAGGGTTCAGTGTTGGGATCCTTATCAAATTGTAGATATGAAAATTTTGTAGTTGTGTTAACGTTTACTTCTTTTGCTTTACATTAAAAAATAATTTAAATGATATATAATTTGTCAGACCTGTTTGGCAAGAAAAAAACTGTATTGTGAGGGTGATTGTATTAACAAAATATTGCACTGGCCACTGCTACAGAAGACAAGAAGACTCATAACCCACAGAAGTCCTGATGCAGCTAGTGTGTTATGGTAGACAATTTTTTCATAAAATGTTATCCATCGAAAATGTCTAGTAAAAAGTTTACAATAATTGCGTAAAAATGAAAAGAATTTTTCATGTGAGTGGAACTGTGGTGATCAAAAAGTTCGAATAAATATTTGGAGACGGAGTCTGAGATGCTGATAAAATTTAATAATACGAATAATAATAATAATACGGTTACACTTGAAACTGCCCACACCGTGGGGAGATTTTTGGAAAATGAGAATGTGTCCATCTGAGCCCAGTCCCTTTGATATCTGAGATACCTGCGATGTGTAAATGTTCCCCTTTGAGGGAATGTAAAAGCTCTTCGGGCTAAAGTCGATAGCAACAACAACAACAATAACAATAATAATAATAATAATAATAATAATAATAATAATAATTAATAATAATAATAATAATAATAATAATAATAATAATAATAATAATAATAATAATCTTTATTAGCTCATCAATACAATGCCCTTTAGGGCGTAGAGCCAATCAGAGTAAGTTGGCACAAGAAACACTGTACAGATAAAAGAATATGTAAAAATCTGTTATACGAATAAAACCACTGTAAATATGAAATAAAAGCCTGGACGCAGCAAGTGCGTTATGGTAGTGAATTTTCATAGAAATGATCTGGCACAAAATATTTTATAACGTTTTTTTCTTGTAACATATAAATCTAAATTTTGGTATATAGTTTGCTTTTTATATCGTAAACCTACCTACCAAATTGGGTTATCATAGATTTTTTATTTTTTAAGATAAAATTTTTTTTCAAATGAAAACTCAAAATTTTCCCGGAAAACCTCGTCCGATTTTTTTGATTAACGAACTCGTCAAAGCCTTTTACAAAAGGAAGGTACGTGCCAAATTTTATCAAAATCGGCCTATTATTCTTTGAGATAAAAATTTTTTTCGAATGAAAACTCAAAATTTTTCCGGAAAACCTCGTCCGATTTTCCTGAATAACAAACTTGTCAAAGCTATTTACAAAAGAAAGGTACATGCCAAATTTTATTAGAATCGGCTAATTACTTTTTGAGATAAGAATTTTTTTCGAATGAAAACTCAAAATTTTCCCGGAAAACCTCGTCCGATTTTCCTGACTAACGAACTTATCCAAGCTATTTACAAAATAAAAGTACATGCCAAATCTTATCAAAATCGGCCCATTATTTTTTGAGTTATCGGTGTGATACATATATATATATATATATATATATATATATATATATATATATATATATATATATATATATATATATATATATATATATATATATATATAGATATATATATATATAAAAATTGAAACTAACCCCGGATATGGGTTCTAAGGGGCCTAATTAGCGCTCATTTAATGAAATTTTTTCAAAATTCAAAAGTCGAGATCTCCTCATTAGTGAATTTTTTCTAAGAAAATTCAGTAAAAAGGAACCGTATATATATTTGTGACAAGCAATATACACATCACATAAAACCATCCATGGGTAAAAACAGTATAAAAAGTTCCGCTATAGAAATAAAATCCATATACACAGATAGCATATATAAAATGTTTGTAGAGATAAACAAATAAAACAAAAAATTGTATAAACAAGATAAATGTAAAAACAAAAGAGTACAAGCACAAATACAAAAATTCCAATAATGGCGTCATGGGCAGTAACTGCAAGTCAACACCGACTACATTTTACCCGCAATATCGTTCAACAGATATTCCCTCAACTCATAAAACGCAGACAGTTCTAGGTATCTTTTTAGTCTATTTTTCACTTGTTGCCTAGGGAGTTGACGAATTTCTACTGGTACCTTGTTGTAAATCTTAATAACACTATGTGTTTGCAGTCTTGTGAATCTTGAGGCTGGGATAGCGTAATTATTTTTGGATCTTGTCTGGTGTTCATGTTCCTGTAGGTGCGCTTTGAATAACCCAGGGTTGCCTATGACGAACAGCACTGCACAATAATAATAATAATAATAATAATAATAATAATAATAATAATAATAATAATAATAATAATAATAATAATAATAATAATAATAATAATAATAATAATAATAATAATAATAATAATAATAATAATAATAATAATAATAATAATAATAATAATAATAATAATAATAACAATAATAATAATAATAAAATAATAATAAGGACTTTCTACCGTCAGATTAATTCAGCTAGGAATGCAGCCACCGATACTTTTCCAAATAAGGAACAAATTGAAGAGTTCTGTCAAAGACAACTAGCCACAACAGCCTCGTGCAATATTGACGGCAGCTGGGTTAACGAAAACACCGAGCTTGTCAGGGTTATGAACAAATGTATCATGAGCCGTTTACCACAGATGAATTCTCCGAGGTTATTAAAGAACTTTATAATTGGAAGGCACCCGGGCCTGATGGCGTCCAAAACTTTTGGCTGGAGAAATTTGGGTGTACACATCATATATTGGCGGTGTTAATAAATGATGCTATACTGGATCCAACAAAGATGCCATTATTTTTCGCACAAGGAGATACGTAATCTTCTGCCAAAGGACCACCTCCCTAGCACCAACAACCCAGTTCACAGTTACGCGGATGACAGCACCCTCCACTCAAATGTATAATAGATTAGATGAGGATTGCAGACTCATGGAGGGTTCTGTCTCTGTGGATCTCCAAAAAATATTAGTCTGGAGAGGTAGAAATTTTGTACAATTGAACTCCACCAAATCTCAGTCTTGCTTTCTATCTCAAAAGACATATACCAGCGCTAGACCCATCACAATGAACAATTAAGTTATTTAAAGTAATGAGTCCTTTTCACTTGTTGACATTTCTGTGCATCGAAATCTCAATTGGCACCAACATGTCACATAAATTGCAGAAGCGGCTGCTAAGAAGTTAGGTTTTCTCTTCCAGGCTCGCAAATACTTTTCACCAACTAAGTTCTATACCTTATATACTTCACAAATAAGGCCAAACCTCAAATACTGCTCCCACATCTGGGGTGCAGCTGCCGCTTCTACACTCGCTATCATGGACTCCACTGATAAGAGAGGTATACGTCTCATCGGTGACCCTACCCTCACTCAAAGGCTGCCATCTCTTACCCACCGACGTGCCGTTGGTGACCTCTCTCTTTCTCTTTTATAGATATCTGCACGGGCACTGCTCAGAGGACCTTCCTTACATGTTTCTCCACCTGCTGCCGCCAACAGATCTACCAGGGAAACAGAGCGAATGCACCCTTATACTTTCCAGGTCACCAGACATAGAACATCTTGTTATGCCCGCTCTTTTGTCCATAGGGCTTCCAAGTTGAGGAATTCCTTGCCGGCACATATTTTCCTTCTCCTCCTAACCTCCAAACCTTCAAGTCCAGAATTACCAAGTTGCCTCTTTCCTTGCTGTCGACACCCATGGTACGATAGTATTTAGGCTGTGAGCCCACGTGGTGTGTTGACGAAATAACAAAATTAAAAAATCCTTTCTTGCATCATCTCCTTTGTTCTGCTTTTTATAAGGCCAAAACTCGAATACTGCTCCCACATCTGGGGTGTAGCTGCCGCTTCTACACTCGCTATCTTGGACTCCATTCAAAAGAGAGCTATACGTCTCATCGGTGACCCTACCATCACCCAAAGGCTGCCATCCCTTGTCCACTGACGTGCCGCTGGTGACCTCTCTCTCTCTCTCTCTTTTATAGATATCTGCACGGGCACTGCTTAGAGGAGCTTTCCTCCATAGTTCCCCCACCTGCTGCCCCGAACAGATCTACCAGGAGAACAGAGCGAATGCACCCTTTTACTGTTCAGGTCACCAGACATAGAACATCTTGTTATGCCCGCTCTTTTGTCCCAAGGACTTCCAAGTTGTGGAATTCCTTGCCGGCACATGTTTTTCCTTCTCCTCCGAACCTCCAAACCTTTAAGTCCAGAATTAACAAGTTGCCTCTTTCCTCCTTGTCAACACCCACAGTACGATAGTATTTAGGCTGTGAACCCTCGTGGTGTGTTGTTAAAATTAAAATAATAATAATAATAATAATAATAATAATTATTATTATTATTATTACTAGTGAATTTTATTTAAAAAAATTCACTAATGAGGAGATACCGCCTTGTGAATTTGGAAAAAAATTCTTCAAATGAGCGCTAATTAGGCCCGCCGGAATACATATCCGGGGTCAGTTTCAATTTGTATATGTTTATATATATATATATATATATATATATATATATATATATATATATATATATATATATATATATATATATGTATCACACCGATAACTCAAAAAATTATGGCCCGATTTTGATTAAATTTGGTGAATACCTTCCTTTTGCAAATGGCTGGAATAAGTTCGTTAGCCAGGAAAATCAGCCGACATTTTCCCGAAAAATATTGTGTTTTCTTTCGAAAAAAATTTATATCTTCGGAATTAACAAAGTAAGGGCAACCAAATTTGGACGTGAGTTTATATTCTTATAGGTAAGTCACCTACCAAAATTTAACTTTATAGGCCAAAAGACAAAAAGTTACAGACATTTAAAGAAAAATAAATGAGGGTTTTCCTCAAAACGTCAAAGTTACGATTTAAAACGTTAAAATTGGCAACATTTAGGCAAAGAACTTGAATCTAATACGGGCTATGGAAATAAAATGTCTCGAGAAGAATGTTTTACAAACCCTGAAGTTTTAGTTTTAACCGTCATTGTCCTTCATTTTACTAAAATATTTCCAGAAAATTCATTTCAAATAGACCCTTTCTCTAATGCTTGGCAGTAGCATTAGCTATAGAGTTTATCGTTTAATGGTATATAATTTTTGTCGAATTTTCGTAAAAAATCAACAAAGCTTAATATATCCGTTTTTATGCAAGGTATGAAATAAATTGTATATATTAATTATAGGCTGTCTTGAGCTACATCTTAAAAAATATTTCTACAATCACAGGCTGGCCCATAAGTGGTTGGTGTACCAATTTTCTTTTTTTTTTTATCAAACACGCCTTATGTTATTGAATTTTTGCATTTTCCATCGGAATATAATCCATGTTTGTAAGAAAAGAAATTCTGGACGCAGAAAGTGCGTTATGGTAGCAAATATTGATCAAATGTTTCATATTTGAATAGCTTAATTTACTATTAACCTATAAGGTTGACCAAGAAATGAGTTTTATTGAGAACACTTTAAGTTTACTTTCTGAAATCTTTGTACATTTTCAAACAATAAAGTTATTTGGATGAAACATGGCACATTGTTTTTACTATATATGTTATACTGGTAATCAAATTTGATGCCTTCTTTTTGAAAAAAAAAAACACACATATTTGCTATTAAAAACATTTTTATGAAAATTCACTACCATAACGCGTTTGCTGCGTCCAGAATTTTATTATTATTATGTTTACAGACTACGCCAACCAAGTTGTGATTTATAGATTCACTCTATTTTAATTGAACTGAAAAATCGTTTAGTCTGAAAAAGGTCAGCGTGTAGAAAAGTTTTATTTAAACCTTTTAGATGTAAAATAATATCAGCTTTAATTTTCGCTTCCAATAAATCTGACTTTATCAGATTAAAAAGGTAGGCAGGCTATTATCGCAACTCCTCTTTTTAACCTTTTTCACTTATATAGAATTCATTGACCCTCGAACAATAACATTATTTTGATGGTCTACAATTTATTTCAGCGCTTTCGTATGAAGAACGTACTTTACTAAATATACAGTCTGTCCACGTTTTTATTATAGTACGGGATCCGGCTGCTAAATTAGTACATTAATAATCTAGATTATCAAGATTTAATTTTTAAGTATTTTTACAACTAGGAGAAGTCACTTTTCATCAGGTGCCAATTAAAAATTACCCGCCAGTATTATTAATTAAAATATAATTAATTTACTTTTAGAGAAACATTTCGTTAACATCTTACGGAAATAAAGCCTACACAACTTCACAACAGTGTATTTAAAATATCTGAAACGTCATAGTTGCTGCTGATTGCTTAACCGCTACCTCTACGCAGCCAGGTGTAAACAGGTATAATTTTATTAAAACTTTTCGTTCTTAACGTACACTCATTTCATTTATACCACATTAAAGCTCATTTTTTTCTGTAGTTAATGATGTAAAGGTGCCTATATAAAAAAAAACGCAAATCAAAGTTTCCTACCCTAAAAGATGCTAGGTATGAAAAATAAAGTGACAGAGAGTGATCGCGCGACGCTACTTGTTAGACAAGGATGCTCAATGCCTGCTGAACGTATTTTTTGAGCTATTGCGCATGCTCCGATAAATAGGGTTCTCAGTCAAGCAGCTGGGCAGAGGTTTATGTTTATTGTAAATTCGTTGGTTGAGAACCCTATTTATCGGAGCATGCGCAATAGCTCAAAAAATACGTTCAGCTGGCATTGAGCATCCTTGTCTAACAAGTATCGTCGCGCGATCACTCTCTGTCACTTTATTTTTCATACCTAGCATCTTTTAGGGTAGGAAACTTTGATTTGTGGTTTTTTTTATATAGGCACCTTTATATCATTAACTACAGAAAAAAATGAGCTTTAATGTGGTATAAATGAAATGAGTGTACGTTAAGAACGAAAAGTTTTAATAAAATTATACCTGTTTACACCTGGCTGCGTAGAGGTAGCGGTTAAGCAATCAGCAGCAACTATGACGTTTCAGATATTTTAAATACACTGTTGTGAAGTTGTGTAGGTTTTATTTCCGTAAGATGTTAACGAATTGTTTCTCTAAAAGAAAATGAATTATATTTTAATTAATAATACTGGCGGGGAATTTTTAATTGGCACCTGATGAAAAGTGACTTCTCCTAGTTGTAAAAATACTTAAAAATTAAATCTTGATAATCTAGATTATTAATGTACTAATTTAGCAGCCGGATCTTAGACTATTAGGTTTGGTGTGTATTTGCTTTACAATTTGATGGTAGCCTATTTAAAATTCTACTGATAATAGAAAGTAATAATAATTATACAGGATGCGTAAATAGTATTGTAACAAATGGGATTATGCAGAAACGGCTAATATCAATATTTGAAATATGTTAGAGTTGAATTATACATGGAATACCCATATTAGTGAATTTTTATTTAAAAAAATTCACTATTAGAGAGGTATCGATGGTGAGACTTTGCAAAATTTTTTGCAAATGAGTGCGAATTTGGGCCCCTAGAACCCATATCCGGGGTCAGTTTCAATTTTTGTATGTTTCTATATATATATATATATATATATATATATATATATATATATATATATATATATATATATATATATATATATATATATATATATATATATATATATATATATATATGTATCCGACCGCTAACTCAAAAAATAATTTACCAATTTTGATAAAACTCGGCAAGTGCGTTTTTTTTATTAATAGCTTGGATGAGTTCGTTAGACACAAAAATCTGACACGGTTTTCCGGGAAAATTTGGAGCTTTCTTTCGAAAAAAATATTTTTCTTCAAAAATTACAAAGATATTTCGATAAAATTTGGTATACATATTGCTTTGGGCAAGACCTAACTATGCGCCAAAATTCAGCTTTCTAGGGTTACAGAAAATTGAGCTATTCAAATTTGAAACATTTATTTTTAAATCACCGGGTTTTATTGACAATGGATTATATGATATCTAGTATGCTGTTGCCTTGGTAACGGAAGATCTAATATTATTGCGCAGGTCTGTTAGACGCTGTAACGTTTACCGTATGATATGAGATTGCTTATATGTTTGTTTGTTTGAGTCCAGGAATTATTTGTGTTATTTGGGAAATTTTTATATACAAGTGCAAATTATTCCTTTATTAATGTTAGTGGGTGGATTAAATAGTGTTTGTTATATTTTATCAAGACATATAAAGGCTTATTATACAGGGTGACGCGTTTCTACGGTAAAGCTAAATATAATTATTATTATACAAGAGACGAGAAAAAATGGTATAAGTTAATTATAGGGTGTGCTGAGCTGCATCTTATAAAATTATTTTGACAATCAGCGGCTGGCCCACAAGTCGATCGTTGGTGATCCCTACAATTTTTTTTCGAACAGCCTTATTTTATTGCATTTTTTATCCAAATATGTTTGTAAGAAGAAAAAAAAAATCAAGACGCAGTAAGTGCGTTTTGGCAGCAAACTTTAATTAAATGCTTCAAATTTCAATAACTCAATTTGCTATTAACCTAAGATTTGTTGGTTAGAAAACCAGCGTTTAAGGTATATTGTCGGAAAATTTTTGTACATTTTCAAACGATAAGTTATTTTGATAAAATATGGCACATTGTTTCTACTATAGATTTTGCTCATAACCTTATTTTGTTTCTGTGCTTCTGTGTGCTCTGGAGAATGCATTAACAAGTCGTTATTGCAGTGTAAAATTAAAATTTACTAAATGTAGTTTTGATAAAGCAGAATGAAAAAAGTGAATTTATTGACTGAGGAATAATATTGTGTTCTATACTGGGAGAGTGTTTGAAAATGATCATGTTATATTCTATAAATTAATTAATTATCAACATATTATGTAAAATACTTCAACCACTTTATTTAAAACGTTAAAATGGTGTATTTGCTTGCTTGTCATAATAAGGTTACTTAAAGCACGAGGGATATACTGTTTGGTTTGTTTTATTAGTGAATTTTTATCTTAAAAATTCGCTAATAGAGAGGTATCGATGGTGAGACTTTGCAAACATTTTTGCAAATGAGTGCGAACTAGGACTCCGAGACCCCATATCCGGGGTTAGTTTCAATTTGTATATGTTTATATATATATATATATATATATATATATATATATATATATATATATATATATATATATATATATATATATATATATATCCCCACGATAACTAAAAAAGTTATTTTTTTTTTCAAACCTATTTTCTCAAATTTTTAGTGAATTTTTATTAAAAATTCACTAATAGAGAGGTATCGATTGTGAGGCTTTGCAAGAATTCTTTCAAATGAGTGCGAACTAGAACCCCTAGAACCCATATCCGGGGTCAGTTTTAATTTTTATATGTTTATATATATATATATATATATATATATATATATATATATATATATATATATATATATATATATATATATATATATATATATATATATATATGTATCCGTCTGATAACTCAAAAAATAGTTAACCGATTTCGATCAAACTTAACAAGTGCCTTTGTTTTATTAATGGCTTGGATGAGTTCGTTATCCAGAGAAATCGGACGGGGTTTTACGGGAAAAATTTGAGTTTTCTTTCGAAAAAAATTTTTTTCTCCGAAAGTAACAAAGCTGTTTTAATTAAATTTACTACGTATGTTGCCTCAGGAGAGATCTAACTACGTACCAAAACTCAACTTTTTAAGTTGTTTTATTAATGGCTTGGATGAGTTCGTTATCCAGAGAAATCGGACGGGGTTTTACGGGAAAAATTTGAGTTTTTTTCGAATAAAATTTTTTTCTCCGAAAGTAACAAAGCTGTTTTAATTAAATTTACTACGTATGTTGCCTTGCCTCAGGAGAGATCTAACTACGTACCAAAACTAAACTTTCTAAGTTTAGAGAAAATTGAGTTATTCAAATTTTAAATTTTCTTTCGAAAAAAAATTTTTTATCCGAAAATTACAAAGTTATTTTAATGAAATTTTGTGGATATTTTGCCTTAGGAAAGACCTTACTACGTATTAAAATTAAACTCTCTAAGTTTATAGAAATTAAAGATATTTAAATTTGAAGCATTTAATAAAAATTCACTACCATAACGCACTTGCTGCGTCCCGAGTTTTTTAATATAGCTTTCATTTATTTTGTGTGACTAGTGTTTGTCACAGGCCACCATCCTGCATTTTTTTTAATGGCAAACTAAGTTTAAATTGATGTCTTTTAGAATTTAGTCGCTTTAAAAATGCAATGCGGTGCTTTATAAGGTCGTCGTTTATTTTAAAATAACGTAGAAATTAAAAAATTAAACCAACACTTCAAGTGAATAGAACAAATTTTGAAAATACAGTTACTTAATTGAAGGAAATTACAAAACCGCTCAAATGGTGGTCAATTCAATAAGTGCGCCCGTGTGCGCGCACTGCCGCCTGCCGGGAAAAATAATATTTTTGCTTTGCTATATTTTAATAAATTTTTTTTTTACCTCCTGCATTGTACAAATACAAACAAAATTAGTATATCGGGGATCGCAGAGTCGGCAGCCATTAATACAGAATCAGAAGAAGTATAGTGTGTTAATGGTTGCCGACGTTATATACATCCGTATACACAGTCCTGCGTCGGTGTGTATTCTTCGGCGCTCTAACTAAATGGGAAACTTCAATGCGAAATTATAGACTATCTTCGTCAAAAACGACCGCATAATCAATCCCGCTGTGCGATTTAAAATTCCACACTTGCAGCACAGCATAATAAGACCCATCACTGAATCTTTTAGGGTGGCCCTTTGATGTTGTGAGAATATAATATTTGACCTTTCCCACATCGCTTCAGCTTAACGGACCGGGGTGGGACTTGGTATACAGTTATGCTGTTCTCGAATCACAGGCGTAATCGCTCATTTTATCGCGAGGACCGTATTATCTTTCTTAAAGCAATGTTATTAATGATTTGTATACAGCAAAATATTACGCAATTGAAACAACAATACTTAAATATAGTCTAAAATATAGTGTTAGTAGAAGGAATATAACTACGATAGATTAGATCCTCGTTAATAGCATGTCGAATGATTGACCTAATGCGCTAGCAATGTTGGCAATAAACAGGGACTTTGTATTTAAAATAACGAACTTTGATGAAAGAGTTTTAGAACAGTTTGTGGCCATCAAAAAAAGACGTATGGATTTTTCGTTTAAGGAATAAGTATAGGTCTGTTATGTTATAACTTATAAACTAAAGTGAATGCTGAGTGTTGACAGAATTGTGATTTGTGTTAGTAATTATCAAAGGAAAGGACTTTTTAACTACTATAACCTATAACTAACTAGAGGAAAACTTGGTAAGTAGTTAATAATTATTTAGTTTAGTAAGTAGGTTTTTTATAATACTTTTTCGGGGAAAAAAGAGGCGAGCCCATCATTTTTTTTTCTTGCGCACCCCCAATGCATTAAGGCATGAGCCGCTACTGTCCATTCACCTCTTGACAATATCTAACTCTATTAAACAAAAGTGCCCAATGCATTCTGCAGATATGCCAGAGCAACGTTTGCAAACGCAATTCTAATTTGATATTCGCCTACTACGATACATAACACATTTCAAGTATCTCCATAAGAAAGAATTTCTGTAAGTCATGTCTCGAGACCTAGGAGGCCATACAATCAGCCCTTCTGTCTAATTCACTGCCCTGGAAATTTGACTATTTGTTATTTCTATTTTATTTCCACTGTTATTAACGCAGTACTGATATATGAATCCACCACCAACAATATCCACGTAATCACTGCCCACTTGGGAGAGGTATCGGTTACAAATGTCTACAAACCTCCAAATACGCAATGGCCTCAAGACGTCCTACAACAACGTAATCACCCAGCGGTCTACATTGGCAGCCATCACCAGAAATGTAAGAACCAGAGCAACGACATGAATGACGAACTTCTAACCAGATGGGCCGAAGATCATAATTTGCAGTTAGTATTCGATGCGAAGGATCGTGGACCATTTAAATCTGCTGCTTGGTAAAGTCAGTACAATCCCAACCTCTGTTTTGTCTCTAAAGACAGAAACAACCTTCCACTAGTGACTTCACGTAAGGTACTCCCTGACTTTCCACACAGCCAGTACCGACCCGTCCTCATCGAAATTGTTACTCAGGTTCCCTTGGTGTCGTCTATTTCCAGACCAAGCTGGAACTTTAACAAAGCAAACTGGCCCGCCTTCACCACTAAGCTTGAAAAATTCCTCAGATTTATCCCACCAACGAGTGCAAACTACGAACCATTTGTAGTCTTGCTACAAGAACAGCCAAGAAGACCATCCCTAGAGGCTACCGAAAGGAATAGATCCCTGGCTGGAGTAATACAAACGAAACCCTATACCAAGAGTTTCTTGAAAGTGGTGACCAGGAAGTGGCGGACGAGCTCCTACATAGTTTGGACGCTGCACGCAGACTAAAGTGATTCCAAACAGTTAAGGCTATGGACTTCAAACAATCCAGCAAGAAGGCATGGTCCCTCCTACGTAAACTGGGGAGTGGTAGTGTGCCGATTCCTGATAACCCTGCCGTAACGCCAAATGCTGTTGCCTCACATATTGTCTTTACTTCTAGGGCTCCCAGAGACCAAGAACACACTACCCAAGTTAAGAGTGAGCTCAAGCGCCTGAAAGCCGTCACCGATTTACAGTAAGAATACTCTCGGCCCTTCACCTATGAGGACATTACAATATATTTATATATATATATATATATATATATATATATATATATATATATATATATATATATATATATATATATATATATTATATATATATATATATATATAGCTAAACATGGTGAAAATAAAAAATGTATGAATCTGACTTCGCCGCCTATGAGTAGTCTCCTTATAGAGTACTTTATAAAATAAATACCGGCAGAAGCACGTCCGATAGATAATGAAAGAATACAGATATTTCTGCCATACGAAATATGTTAATTTTGGTGTCATTGAACCTCCCTAAATCGTTAAATCAGTAGTCACCGACTATCTGCAGAAAAATATTAAAAGAGTTGTGGATATAAGATATTAGGAATTATTCATCCTCTGATGATGCTAACTTGGTTAATGAAACGATCGTCAGGTTTTTAAAAATGTGTCGTGGTGATTTGGGTTCTCCAAGCGTGCTTATTTGTGGCTTATGGTAATAAATAAGGCTATCAATATATAGTATGAAAGAAATACTGACGCAGCAAGTGCGCTATGGTAACGAATAGGGTAGTGGCGTAATTTGAATAAAAACCAACAGTTTAAATACTGCTACAGCAAGTGTGTTACGGTAACAATTAAGATTTCAATTCCTACTAAAATATATGGTACATCATTTCTATGCAAAATCGCTACCATAACGCATCCGTATAGAGTTTTTTTGTTCCTTTTATTAGCCTCGTTTTGTAGCCTGTTATTGCGACAAAAAATTACCCTAAATGACTTTCTTTAATCCATAAATCTATTAACTTGTGATTTATAATTTCGCTGGTCACCTATATATTTCTCTGTACATGTATTTTATCTGGTGGTTAAAGGTTGCGAGGACCCCTCTAAGTGAATGATTTATAAAGGACCGTGTAAAATACAAATTCTGAACAGATTAAGCCTATACGAACGGCCTGGTTCAATAATTCAAGGATTGGGCAGTAACGAACTCGGGGAGGAGGAAAACATTAAAGGGACAGCGACGGCAAAAAGCCGAACCAACTTTTTATGTCCTGATCGATATTTTAAAATTAAGCCCTGTGCTTCTGCCACCGATACTGCCCCGCGCTCATTCTTTGTGGCATTATTGGGACAAGATGAGTTTAAATCGCTGACCTATTTACAGATTAAGCAATATACACTTGTGGGGGAGGGATGGAAGTATATGCTTTTAATATTTAGTACCTAAATGCCGATGTAGTTAGGAAGTACCTTCTAATAATGGTAATCATACAATACACGCACACAAATATAAGCCTTCAGAAATTGCTAACGCATGGTTACAGTACAACGAGCAAAATGGGTGATTTTATGACGGCTGCGGAGTGTAGGAAGAACATTTCATAGCGTTGTGTATCGTACCTTGGTCCAATGCTTCTTAATCTTGTGCCATTGCAGATAAAAAACAGAAAGATAATTATAAGTTTAGGACAAAACTTTTGAAACATTTAAGTGAGAACTTTGTAACATTTGAGCAAGTGATACGGGAAAAGAGGGAATGATGTTTTCATACTGCGTCTATATATTTGGATAATTAATTGCGCATGAAAGAGTGCGAATGTGTGAGTGTGCGTGCGCATACGTGCGAGACTTGGTGGGTGATTAACTTGGTACATGAGTGTTATTTTTAATTGCGATTGGGCAGGTATATATTGAAACGGAAAACAAGTGGTTTAGTAATCTATCTTTGGGTGATGAATAAAAGGACTTTTCTTTCCAAACAAATACTTTATTCCTTGTACCGACGCGTTTCGACCTTACCTAACAGGCCATCCTCAGGGGAATCTATAATTTATAAAAGGCTTGTCAGAAAAACTGAGTTTTCCGGTAGGCTACTTCTGCGAGGGTACAACGCAGGAATATAAAATAAAATGAGGTAACAACAGCTAACCCCAACACTAAGTCAAAAAGGTTAATGGTTAAAATGTCAAGCTACAAAGCTATAAGATCACAGGTATACAGTCACTAAGTATTACATGCAATAAAAAATGAAAAACAACTACAAGTCAAATTGAAACACAAGAAAAGCTAATTTGTCTCTAGATCTTCAAAAAATTACAATACGTCTAATACTAAAACTCATAAAGCTTAAAAAATTCTCCAAAATTTAAGTTTAAGCTGAAGACAACAACAGGAGTGAGAGCAAACAGCACAAACATCAGCAAGCCATGCAGCTGAGAAGAAACTTTCAGAGAACATCAAACTCATCAAGTGAATGGGAATTGAAACAGAAGCGAGTTTTTTACCGTTTTTTGAAACATGAAAAAAAACTCTGGACGCAGCAAGTGCGTTATGGTAGTGAATTTTCATAAAAATGTTTCTAATAGCAAATATGTTTTTTTAAGAAAGCAGGCACCAAATTTGGTTACCAGTATAATTTATATATTAGAAACAATGTACCATATTTCATCAAAAATTTCCGAAAGTAAACTTAAATTTTTCCCGAAAAAACTGGTTTTCTGGTCAACCTTATAGGTTAATAGCAAATTGATTCACAATTTGAAGCATTTAATGAAAATTCGCTGCCATAACGCACTTGCTGCGTCCCGAATTTCTTTTCTTACAAAGATGTATTATATTTCGATGGCAAATACAAAAATGCAATAACATAGGGCGTGTTCGATTAAAAAAATTCACTAAAAAAAAAGAAAATTTGAATCACCAACGACTTATGGGCCACCCTGTAATTGTGGAAATATTTTTTAAGATGTAGCTTAAGACACCCTACAATTAATGTATACAACTTTTTTTCGTAACTTGAATAATAACGGAAATATTGCGCTTTAATGATTTTTTAAGATAATTCGACAAAAATGATATACATTAAACGATAAACTCTATAGCCAACACTACTGCTAAAGTATCAGAGAAAGGGTCTATTTGAAATTCATTTTCTGGGAATATTTTAGTAAAATGAAGGACAATGACGATTGAAACTAAGAGCTCAGGCTTCGTAAAACATTATTCTTGAGACATTTTCCTTCCATAGATCATATTAATTTCAGGTTCATTGCCCAAATATTAACAATTTTGACGTTTAAAATCGCGACTTTGACGTTTTGAGGAAAACCCAAATTTATTTTTCTTTAAATGCCTGTAACTTTTTTGTCCTTTAACCGACAGCGCTAATTTAGATATAATTTTTTTTCGATTTTTTTCGAGGAAGGTACTCACCAAATTTTATTAAAATCGGTCCATTATTTTTTTAGTTATAGGTGTGACACATAAATATATAAACATACATACATACATATATATATATATATATATATATATATATATATATATATATATATATATATATATATATATATATATACATATATATATATATATATATATATATATATATATATATAATATATATATATATATATATATATATATATATATATATATATATATATATATATATATATATATATATATATATATATATATATATATATATATAAAGTCTGAAACCGACCTCGGATTTGGGTTCCAGGGGTCCTAAATAGCGCTCATTGGAAGAAATTTTTTCAAAATTCAAAAGTCGGAATCTCCTCATTGGTGAATTTTTTTTAGGAAAATTAACTAAAAACATACAGGCGAATTGAGAACCTCGTCCTTGTTTGAAGTCGGTTAAAAAAAAGCAAATAAAAGGTATTTGGGCTTGTCCGGGATTTGAACCCGGGAGCTCCCGCACTCTAAGCGGAAATCATACCTCTAGACCAACGAGTCAGTTGTTGGAGCTTTGTTTTAATGTCGTATTCCAGCGGGCGTTGTAATTATTTTAGTCATAATTAATGTTTAATCATTTATTTATATAAAAAAACTCGTTTTTTGGTCAACATTATAGGTTAATAGCAAATTGAGCTATTCAAATATTAAGCATTTGATCAAAATTCGCTACCATAACGCACTTACTGCGTCCAGAATTTTTGTTCTTACAAACATGCATTATATTTCGATGGAAAATGCAATAACATAATAACAGATATATTGAGCTGTATTGATTTTTTTACGAAAATTCTACAAAAATTATATACTATTAACGATAAACTATATAGCTAAGGCTACTGCCAAGCATCAGAGAAAGGGTCTATTTGAAATGAATTTTCTGGAAACATTTTATTAAAATGAAGGACAATGACGGTTGACACTAAGACTTCAGGGTTTGTAAAACATTCTTCTTGAGACATTTTATTTCCATAGCCCGTATTAGATTCAAGTTATTTTCCTAAATGTTGCCAATTTTGACGTTTAAATCGCAACTTTGACGTTTTGTGAAAAACCTCAATTTATTTTTATTTAAATGCCTATAACTTTTTTGTTATTTGACCTACAGAGCTAAAATGGTATGTAACTTGCCTATAATGATATAAACCCGCGTATAAAATTTGGTTGCCCTTACTTTGTTAATTTTGGAGATATAAATTTTTTTCGAAAGAAAACACAAAATTTTCCGGGAAAACCTCGTCGGATTTTCCTGGCTAACGAACTTATCCAAGCCACTTGCAAAAGGAAGGTACTCACCAATTTTGACGTTTAAAATCGCGATTTTGACGTTTTGAGGAGAACCCAAATTTATTTTTCTTTGAATGTCTGTAACTTTTTTGTCCTTTAACCTACGGAGCTAAATTTTGGTAGGTAACTTACCTCTAGTTATATAAACCCGCGTATGAAATTTGGTTGCCTTTACTTAATTTTGGAGATATAAATTTTTTTCGATTTTTTTCAAAAGAAAACACAAAATTTTCCGGGAAAACCTCGGCGGATTTTCCTGGCTAACGAACTTATCCAAGCCACTTGCAAAAGGAAGGTATGTGCCAAATTTTATCAAAATCGGTCCATTATTTTTTAAGTTATAGGTGTGACACATATATATATATATATATATATATATATATATATATATATATATATATATATATATATATATATATATATATATATATATATATATATATATATATATATAAACATATAAAGTCTGAAACTGACCTCGGATTTGGGTTCCGGGGGTCCTAAATAGCACTCATTTGAAGAAATTTTTTCAAAATTCGAAAGTCGGGATCTCCTCATTAGTGAATTTTTTTTAAGAAAATTCACTAAAAGCGCCAAGATGGCAAACTTACTTACTTGTCTTGTTAAACAGGACTGAAAACTATACAGTTGAATGCCCAAGGAACATGCTTCATCTGTTGTTATAGGATTGATCCATTTGGTATCAGAAGTGCTAACAACTTGGAAAATAACAACTCTGTTAAAATCAAGAAAGAATTTTTGTTTTAAATTTAAAAGGTGAGATATAACGTGCACAACACGTGATGGAGAACACAAGCTGGCAGAACATCTCAGCGCAAGGTCGGTTCTTAAACTGAAAAGGGAAAAAATGACAAGTGACAGTTGACAGAAGTGACGTACCGACCACGGAAAGCAAAGACGCTAAAAACGAACGACAGGTCCGGAGTGGACCAAAATGACCTGATGTAAGGTCGGCTTCTGAATCGAGAATGAAAATGGCAACCAACAACTGACAGACATGAAAAATAGACTCGAAAATATACGGACATTAAAAACAAAATGGCAGGTCTGGAAGCCAAGGAGCAGAACCTCTGACAAAGTTGTCTCACGGTCCACTTGGATGGTGTGTGTGTTGGTGATCTGCTAGTTGACTATATAGGGCTGAAAAACTTGTGACGTCTGTATTGGAAACATTAAGTACGTTTTTGTTAGAACAATTGATATGTTTATAAATTTCCATCTCTTCAATTACACACTGTTCCATACCAAAATTGGAAGGATGCAGAATTGTTGCGTCATTTTCTTTGCTGAAAGGGTGACCTGACTCCCTCAAATGGCAACCAAAGATCTAAGTGTTGTTATTGGGTTGGTTTCTGCTTCTTAGGTGTTCAGTAATTCTCAAACCCAATGCTCTCCCTGTCCTGCCAACATAGACCGTGTTGCAATCGGGTTCACCACACTTCACACAATATACACCTGACTTCTTGAGAACTGGAATACTGTCCTTATTTTGGATAAACAAACTTTTGACAGTGTTAGTGGACTTGAACGAGAACCTGACATTTTCTCTCTTGAGTGCTCTTGTAACTGTGTTGGTAATGGAACCACAAAAAGTAAACGAACAATATGAAGGTCTCTCTGACTGTTCTGGGGGCAGACTCCTCGAACTCATTGACCTCAACAATTGGCGGTTTTTCTTTTCGACTAGTTTATTTATTAGTCTTAGTGGATATTCGTTATTGGTAGCTAACTGTTTGATCAGATTTAGCTCTTTTTCGAAATTTTCCCTAGACAATGGGATTCTAAACAATCTATCAATCAAGAATCTGATCGACGCCATCTTGTGTGACATATGATGACAAGACCTGTACGGTATAAGGTGGTCGGTCTGAGTGGGTTTTCTGTAGATATCAAACTCTATTGAGTTACCTCTTCTTTTTAGCTTGAGGTCTAGGAAGTTGATTGACGATTCAACTTCTAGCTCCATTGTAAAATTGATGTTGACATGTAAGCTGTTCAACCAATCCAGGAACAGACGGAGCTGCTCGATGGTGCCAGACCAAACCACCAGAATGTCGTCTACGTAACGAGTCCAAGAGGTAACGAAATTGGAACATGGATTAGGGTCCCTGAAGACTATTTCCTTCTCAAAGAAACTCATAAAGATTTCCGCACAAAGCGGTGAAAGGGGATTTCCCATGGGGAGACCATTTTTTTGTATATAGATTTTGTTATCGAATTTAAAGAAATTCTGTGACAAGCAAGCTTTTACCAACGAATGAAGAGCATTTTGAACATTCCTATCTAGGGGTGAATTATTAGGTAGCCCCTTTAACAATATAAGAGTCTGATTGAGTGGAACACTAGTGAAGAGATTGGATACGTCGAACGAGACCAGTACCCTATTTTCATCTATTGGGACTCTACTCAAGCGATCAACAAGTTCTGAGGAGTTCTTAATGGAAAATGGTGACTGAAACTCTATGGTAGACATCAGCATGGACGACAAGAACTTTGAAAGTCCATAAGACAAGCAACCCACGAACGAAACCACTGGACGGATAGGGCAACCCTCCTTGTTGATCTTAGGGAGGCCATACAATCTGGGGATGAAATGATTCATCGGGCATAACTGTTCATAACTATCCGAGATTAGCGGAGCGAATTTATCGAAAACCTTTTTAAACTCAGAAACAAACGAGGGAATGGGGTCGTAACTGCTCAGGGATATACCATTTTTGCTAAGGAAATTTGAAACCTTTGACAGATAATCTGTTTTATTCAGAATGACCAGACAATGGCCCTTATCTGCCTTTGACAAAAAGAGCCCTGCCAATTAACATCCTGTAGGTAAAGATACGAAAGCTTTGACGGCCCGAAATATGTACCTAACGGTACCTTATTCGCTCTCATTTGAAGAAAATTACATAAATATTACCATCGTGACCTTTCTTTACGCTCAAACATAAACATCTTATTTCAGGAATGAAAACATATTTAGCAATATTTCTTAGTTTTTGGTAACACAAAACATATACGAGCCGGGTCAATAAGTCCGTCTCTTTATAGGAAAGGAAACACGGTTCCTGTCAACAAGCACCTGTCAGTGGACTCCTGTCAAATTTTGAACCAGCTGCGTTATTTAGTTTGCGTTAGATAGCCATTGAAATCAGACAACCTCTTCAGTTATAACGAAAATGGAAAAAAGGGAATTTCGTGTGCTCATCAAACATTACTTTTGTGGAAAAAAACCATTACCCAAACCAAGGCTAAGCTTGATAAATACTATGGGGACTCAGCACCATCAATTTCCATGGTAAAAAAGTGGTTTTGTTGCGGCCGTACAAGCACGAATGACGGTGAACGTTCTGGACGCCCAGCGAGGTCGCTACACCCGAAACAATTGAAAAAATTCACGATATGGTGTTGGCCGATCGGAGATTTAGAGTGCGGGAGATTTTGAAAGCCATATGCATATCACATGGCTCAGTGGTTTCGATGTTACATGATCACTTGGGTATGAGAAAGCTATCCGCAAGATGGGTGCCGCGTTTGCTCACAATTGACTACAAACGCAATCGTGTGACAACTTCTAAGGAGTGTTTGGCATTGTTCACCGTTTCGTAACCGTGGACGAAACATGGATTCACCACAACACACCAGAGACCAAGCAGCAGCCAAAACAGTGGGTTTCTCCGTGCGATTCGGCGCCAAGGAAGGCCAAGTGGGATCTGTCAGCCAATAAAGTCATGGCGACCGTTTTTTGGGATGCACGCGGTATAGTCCACATTGATTACCTACAAAAGGCAATAACAATCAATGGCTAAAATTATACCAACTTATTGAACCGATTCAAGGACGATTTGAAGAAAAAACGAGCGCATTTAGCCAAAAAAAAGTTATTTTTCACCAAGGCAATGCAAGAGTGCACACATATGTCGTCTCCATAGCGAAGTTGCATAAATTGGACTACGAGTTGCTCCCTCATCCGCCCTATTCTCAGGATTTAGCCCCGAGTGCCTATTTCTTGTTTCCAAACTTAAAGAAATGGTTCGGCCGAAAGAGATTTGACTCCAATGATGAAATAATCTCACAAACAAATACCTATTTTGATGACCTCGACAAATCTTATTTTTTAGAAGAGATAAAAAATTGGAGAAACGTTGGACCAAGTGTATAGAGCTCAAAGGAGACTATGTTGAGAAATAAAATTATTTTTTGTCCAAAAACCTGTGTTTCATTCAAAAAGTCACGGACTTATTGACCCGCCTCGTATGTTCACTATATTATGTATCTTTTCTCATACACCATTACTAGTCATATGATGTATTTCACATCCTGTCCAATTTGGCATATCGTACAAGAACACTTTATATACGATGAAGTTACTTCTTTATCATGGTTCAAGTTTAAGATAAAAGGAAATGTTAGCCCGGGTTTCATGAGAAGTTACTCCCCACAGGGATTCGTTCAGCACAGGCGAGTGTTGCCTACACCAATCGAAAACTGCTAACACTAAGAACATTCTAAACACGATCTCATTCCACAGGCCACTCACATACAGCACATTAGCTACTTCTCGACCAGCAGTCAGCACCGATACAAGATCTGGGGTGAGTTTATTAGAATCTGCGGCGGAACCTTGTGATACTTGGTAGGCAAACTACACCGATAGAGTTTTTGTGGAGTAGAAACTACGTTGTACGTAGAACGGCTATCCAAAATACAATTTATCTAGCAGTTCCCGAAGTAGACAATTTGCATGTTTTTATTTGCTTATTACATCTGGTAGATATCCCACAAAGGTGTGTGTGTGTGTGTTTTGTTTGTTTAACGTCGGCCTATTTCCGCCACTATGGCCAATCACCGACGCCAGGGAGCAGTTTCACCTCACTATCCTGGAAATTTTGCCGAACCCCTGCCTTTCTGTAAGGAGGGTATGGATCTTTAGCGTGTCCAACATCGCATGGATACGGTACCGACGGCTTTACGCCCTCTCCAAAGGGCGGAACGTGCAGACATCCAACTTGCTCAAATACAATGCCAGAACCTCGGTTGACGCTAATGTTACAGTTTGTACTGAAAAAGTGAAAGGAGTACCCTGGGATCGAACCCAGTACCCTTCGGTTCAGAGGCACACGTTCTTACCCCTAAACCACCGAGGTTCTTATAAAGGTGCTTTTAGCGAATTTTCATTAAGAAAAATTCGCTAAAAAGAGGTCACGATGAAAAGCTATTCAAACCATTTCTTCAGACGAGCGCGACTTTGAGTCCCTAGAACCCAAAACCGTGGTCCGTTAAAATTTTAATATTATATATATATATATATATATATATATATATATATATATATATATATATATATATATATATATATATATATATATATATACGAAACCAATCTCAAACAAAGTTAACAAAAATCTTGTTTGGGCGAAAACCGAGGTTAAGTTATACTCAAGTTTTTCTGGTGGAAAATCGGGAAAACTTTTTCAAAACGCTATATTTTTGTAAGTATCAGAGTAACTGAAATCAGACTTTACACGTGGCTAGAAATAGTGCAAATAAACCTATATTGTAAATTTTAAGCAACTTCGTACACAATATTTAGAGTTTTTTCCAAATTAAAAAGAAAATCCCAATCACATGCGTTGAAAGGACTTTGTGGTTAAATTCCAGTGCCTGACAGACATAGAAGTTAACCGACACGCATTGATTGATTCATACCACCTTACATTAACGGTAACCAAACTAAATATATACCAGGCATAAAATGTATTACCCGAACCAACAACCGTGAAATCTCGGCCACAATTATGAAAAATGAAAGACGACATGAAATTAAAAATTTAATAAAGTGATTGTTATTTAACTGGGGGATTTTTTATTTATTATTATTATTTTATTCCAACAACACACCACGAGGGCTCACAGGCTGAATACTATCGTACCGTGGGTGTTGACAAGGAGGAAAGAATAACCTGTTAATTCTGGACTTGAAGGTGTGGAGGTTCGGAGGAGAAAAAAAAGGTGCGCCGGCAAGGAATTCCACAACTTGAAAGTCCTCGGAACAAAAGAACGGGCATAACAAGGTGTTCTGTGTCTGGTGACCTGGACAGTAAAAGGTTGCATTCGCTCTGTTCTCCTGGTAGATCTGCTTGGGACAGCAGGTGGAGGAACTATGGAAGAAAGCTCCTCCCAGCAGCGCCCGTGCAGATATCTGTAAAAGAGGGAGAAGTCACCAACGGCACGTCGGTGGGCAAAGGATGGGTGAGGGTAGGCTAACCAATGAGACGTATAAGCTCACTTCTGAATGGAGTCCACGATAGCGAGCGTAGAAGAGGCAGCGGCACCCTAGATATGGGAGCAGTATTCGAGGTTTGGCGTTATTTGTGAAGTATATAAGGTATAGAGATTAGCTGGTAAAAAGTATTTGCGAGCCCAGACGAGGAAACCTACTTTCTTAGCAGCCGCTTCTGCGATTGATGTAACATGTTGGTGCCAATTGATCCACAGCGACAGAACCCCCCATGAGTCTGCGATCCTCATCTAAATGGGCTAAAGAGACCGGCTTAGGATATTGTATATTTGAGTGGAGGGTGCTGTCGTCCGCGTAACTGTGTATTGGGTTGGATGTGCTAAATAGGAGGTCATTGATGTCGAGAAGAAACAAAGTAGGGGCTAAAGCTGAACCTTGAGGGACATCCGCGACAAGAGAAATGCTCCGGTTGGAGAGGAAATTTGCGATCCAGGTACAGGGTTGTGGTGGTAGGCCATAGACCGGGAGTTTAATAAGCAGCACAGCGTGCCAGACCTGGTCGAATGCTTTGGATATGTCTAGATCGACAATCTGGTATTCACAGTGTGATTACATAGACTTGTTACAAGAATGGGTGACAAAGGAAAGGAGGTCGGTAGTTGATCTGCGCTGACGGAATCTATCCTGCCTGTCGTGGATTAGACTGTGTTTTTCAAGAGATTTTAGTAATTCGGTGTTTACATACATTTTCATCACTTTAGAGATGACTGAAAGGAGATAATAGGCTTGTAGTTGCTAGGAAGCGCTTTGGTCCCTTCTTGGGGACGGGTTGTACTTGAGCAGTTTTCCAGTGACTATGCCTCTATTGTAAGATGTCTGAAACAGACGAGTCAGGACAGGAGCAAGTTCTGGTGCGCATTTTTTGAGAACAATTGCTGGGATCTCGTCAAGGCTAGAGGCTTTCCTGGTATTAAGAGAAGAGAGCGTCTTCTTTATTTTATGCGTGACATTGGGGATTGTTGTTGATTGAACATTTGGTGGTGAGTTGAGAGTAGAATTACCGGCAAACAATGCGGCAAAAGGTTCAGCCCTGTCCAGGGCGGTAGAAACAATTTCTTCCCCTGAAACAAGGGGTGGGAACGTGCTCTTGCATAAATTATTCCCAATAGATTTAGCAAGAGTCCAGAAGGGTTTTCTGCTGTTGTTGTGTGAGAGGACTTTGTTTTTGATGTGGTTATCAAACGAGTTTTTTGCTTCAGAAAGAATACGGACATATCGGTTTCTTGCGTCGTTAAATGCTTAACGGTTTTCTTGACTGGGATTCTGTGCGTTTTGTGAGCTTTAACCTTTTCAAGTCTGACCGTGTTACAGGATTTAGACAACCAGTGCTTTTGAGTGGCTGAAGAGTTTTTTGTGTACGTGGGATACATAATTCCATTCCAGCTTGGATAATTTCGGTGACGTTTTGTGTGATATCAGAGGGGTCAGGATGAGATAAGCAGACAGACGCCCATGAAATTCTTTCCAGTTCACGGAGTTGTAGTGCCAAACGATACGTGGGTGTGTTGATTGTGTGAAAGCAGATATGAAAACAGATAAAAACTGAAACTAACCTAACCCGGATATGGGTTCCATGGGGCCTAATTCGCGCTCATTTGAAGAAATCTTTTAAAAATTCAAAAGTCACTGAAATTGTATCCAACTCTATGAGTAAAATTGTGATGGCCAAAAATAAATATGAATGTAAGAAGAAAAGCATGCCTACATTTGTATTACAAATGTCAAAAACAAAATACTTGTTTACATGTCAGATACAGATCTGACATTTATCAAAATAATTTGTCAGTTGAATATGACATGTACTATTGCCGTGGACTATTATGTACTATTGTATTACGCCTTATAGGAATCTTGTTTTTTTTTTGTAGTACGAAAGCCTATTTTACTATTTAAACATTTTTCGATCCCTTAACCTGAAACTGTTTTCGTGTCATTTAACATTGTTTCATTATAGCATCAAAGTAGGTCTAGAAAGTATTCTATTTTATATGAAATTTTTCGTTTCCTACCTAGAATAAGTTTTATTTTCCTTCAATTAGAAATGACAATTTTAAGTAAATTCCTATATTTTCTGTGCCCAACGTGTTGAACGGATGCGAAACGGGAGAAAGAAATTTCATTTAAAGTTAAAATGACGAAGAGAACTTTATTCGAGACACGTGCGTTGTTTTCATTTTTTTTAAATAATAATAACGTTTATAGGTAAATTAGCAGATTAGCGTATTGTTCGTTTTTTGGAAAAAAAAATTCATAAACATGCTTAAAGGAACCTCTTTATGCATCAACCATCAAACAAATGCTGTGATCTCAACTCCACAATACAGTTAAGACACCTAAAGTAATTTTGAGGTTCTGTGCAAGGTAAATATACTACAACGGAGCTAGAAATGCAAACTGTAAAAACTCACCTTACAGAAGTCCATAGAAAGAAGGAACTCCTTACCAACAACGTTTCTTTATAAAAAAAAATTCCACTTTTCCTAATTGAAAAAAAAAACGCTAAATAATACCCTAATCAGATTATTAAAATTAAATAAATAACTGAAACTGCTACCAAAGCATCACATAAAGTGTGTATTTTAAATAAATTTTCAGCAAATAGGTTAATAAAATAAAGAACAATGAAGATTGTAACTAAAACTTAAGGCTTTTCAATTTCTTACGACATTATATTGCATAGCGGTATTCATTTAGTTATTCTGTCTAGAACATGTCAATTTTGACGTTTCGAGTTGCGACTTTTTTGACGTTTTACGAAGAAAAACTTAAAAACTTATAACTTTTTTTCAATGTTAACGTAGAGATTCAAATTTTGGCACATGGTTTTCTTTGTATTATATAAACCCTCGTACCCAATATGGTTGCCCTAACTTTGTTATTTCTGGAAATATAAAAATTTTCCGGAAGAAAACGCCACATTTTCCGCGAAAAACTAGTCCGATTTTTCTGGCTAACGAACCTATCGAAGCCACTTACGCAGAAAAGGTACTCACCAAATTTGATCAAAATCGGTCCATTATTTTTTTAGTTATCGGTGTGACACATAAATATATAAACCTATATATATATATATATATATATATATATATATATATATATATATATATATATATATATATATATATATATATATATATATATATATATATATATATTACATACAGACTTGGAGACTACTTATCTGGCTTCACTGTTGGTTTTCGTTGGTGAAGGACGTAGCCAGCGCGTAAGCTAACTGGAGCAAGTGGCCCTACGAATTCTGGAAGTTATAGCGAGTTCTTCAACGTTTCTGTCTCTATAGTTTCGCTGCAGGACAGCATTTTCAGACAGATTGAAATTGAATTAGTACGAAATCATGACAACTACAAATAAATATATGTTGCTATGTTAATCAATTTTAATCTGTCTGAAAATGCTGTCAAGCAGCGAAACTATAGTCACAGAAACGTTGAAGAACTTCCTAGAACTTCCAGAATTCGTAGGGCCACTTGCTCCAGTTAGCTCACGCGCTGGCTATGTCCTTCACCTACGAAAACCAACAGTGAAACCAGAGAAGTAGTCTCCAAGTCTGTATGTAGTATGAACAAGTTTCACCAAGTAAGGGCAACAACAATCAATTATATATATATATATATATATATATATATATATATATATATATATATATATATATATATATATATATATATATATATATATATATATAAACATATATAGTCTGAAACTGATCTCGGATTTGGATTCCAGGGGTCCTAAAAAGCAAAGCGCTCATTTGAAGACATTTTTTCAAAATTCAAAAGTCGGGATCTCCTCATTAGTGAATTTCTTTGAAGAAAATTCACTAAAAATTATTGAGGTGTTGCCAATGTTACCCAACATTTACTTAACATATGACGTCATTCCTTTCTGTGGTTATCTGAATCGGACTGATTCACATCCATATACTAACTTGGCATTTAATTTCTCGCTTCAGAAAGCACCAGGTAAATCTGACAGAATATTAATATATCATAACATACGGTCCATACCCGAACGAAACTGAAATTATTCTACTACTGCAGGCTCTGTTAAGAAAATATTTAAATATTATAATCATACAGGGTTGTTTCTGCGTAAAGATGAGTATGCAAATATTAATACATGTTCTTAGATTGACCCATTGAAAACTATTCAATTGGGTTTTCTGATATTTAAAAAGCTCTCTCTGACTAACGCTAGAAAACGTCGATATTGGTCATAAGGGACTCACATACAGGAAAGCGCATAAGTAAGGCAACAAAGTCGTAGCTTGTAAACGGAAAAAGGCATCGGACTGGTAATATCTTAAAGATACAGGGATCGGGTTTCCTGTGAATTCAGCAACAGTAATTTGTACAAATAACCTCTAGGTCTATAATACTCTAATAAAATTTATTCGGAAAACAAAAACCAATCAATATTTAGTTTAAGTATTAGCCTTAGTTAAAAGTAACTTTAGTCTTCTTACTGTCTTACCTATTGTTTAAGAAAACTTTGAAAACCCAAGTCACCACCACACATTTAAACAAACCACTGGCATTTAACCACTAATTCGCTTCAAAGTATGTCTTTGAGATTTTATTTTTAATTTGGAAAAAACTCTAAATATTGTGTATTAGATTACTTAAAATTCACAACATTTTCTGCAAGTTCTAGAGCTGGTCAGATCTTTAATGGTTGGCTGGTGTAGTATACTTGCAATATGGTAGGTGATAGTGGACTTTTCCTTTACGTGATAGTAAAGTATTTTTTTCACGCCCGAGGAGGTACCACCGCTTACATCAAAGGGCCGGTGAAGTCTCAAAGTCTCAACGAACGTTTCCGGTTCTGGTGTATGAGTCGGTTTCCCTTATAAGCAAAAATTATTATGGCTACTCCTTGTACAAAAAATTCTGGAGGTAAAATACCCCTCTATTCGGATCTCCGGGAGAGGGGTGTACAGGGGGCGCCAACATCAAGATTTAACATATCTTCCTCCAATATATGTGGCCTAAATTCTAACCTGAACTACGTCCACCATTTCCTCCAGGCTAATAGGCCCCAACTCCTCTTCCTCGCCGAAACTCAAATCAGTGCCAAAACAGCCACTAATCACCTTAGTTTCCCTGGATATGAGCTCCTTACTTCCTTTAGATTGCATGGAGGCGTGTGCACGTACGTCCGTATCAATCTACCCTGCACCAGACTCCCCAATTTAGAATATGGAAGAAACGACATACTATGGATAAAAGTCTCTCTCAGGGCTGCAACTAAATTCATCTGTTGCATTTACCGGTCACCTTTTGACAACAACTTTGTCCAGCTCTTTGACTACCTTTCTGAAAAAAAAAACGACCATCTGATTTCTAAATATCCTTCCTCCGAGGTCACTATTCTTGGTGACTTCAATTGTTATAATAAGGAATGGCTAGGGTCCTCAAAAACCGATCCACAAGGAAGAGCAGCGGAGACCTTTGCAGTCAGCAATTCTTTAGCCAATATGGTTCAGCAACCTACTTACTTTCCTCGCATCCCAACACACAGCTCAAATCCCTTGGATCTCCTTCTTACTACAGATCCTGACTGCTATAAGATATCAGTCACCGCCCCCCTTGGTCGCTCAGACTACGGCATGGTCGCTGCTTCCTGCGCAATGCATCCCGAGGTCACACAGTCATCACACCCACGTATCATCTGGCACTATATCTCCGCGACCTGGGACGAAATGCGAGATTACTTTTCCTCATTTCCATGGGCGTCTGTTTGCTTCTCTCATCCTGACCCCTCTGATATCTCACAAAACGTCACCGAAATTATCCAAGCTGGCATGGAATTATTTATCCCACGTACACAAAAAACCTCTTCAGCTCCTCAAAAGCCCTGGTTTTCTAAATTATGTGAAAAGGCCAGACTTGAAAAGTTCAAAGCCTACAAAACGCTTCTACTCAATCCCAGTCAAGAAAGCCGTCAAGCATTTAACGACGCAAGAAACCGGTATATCCGCACATAAAAAACAAAGTTCTCTCAAGCTCCAATGGCAGCAAACCCTTCTTGACTCTTGCTAAATCTATTGGAAATAATTTCTGCAAGAGCACGTTCCCACCTATTGTCTCAGGGGATGAAATTGTTTCTACCGCCCTGGGAAAGGCTAAAATTTTTGTCTCGCTGTTCGCTGAAAATTCTACTCTCAACCCACCTCCAAATGTTCAACCACCAACAGTCCCCAATTTCGCGCATAAAATGACGGATATCATCTTCCTCCATTCTCTTAATACCAGGAAAGCCTCTGGCCTTGACGACATCCCAGCAATTGTTCTCAAAAAATGCGCACCAGAACTTGCTCCTGTCCTGACTCATCTGTTTCAGACATCTTACAATAGAGGCATATTCCCTAGTAACTGTAAAGCTGCTCAAGTATAACCCGTCTCCAAGAAAGGACCCAAAGCGCTTCCTAGCAACTACAGGCCTATTTACCTCCTTTCAGTCGCCTCTAAAGTGATGGAAAGGTATATAAACACCGAATTACTAAAATTTCTTGAAAAACACAGTCTAATCCACGACAGGCAGTATGAATTCCGTCAGCGTAGATCAACTGCTGACCTCCTTTCCTTTGTCACCCGTTCTTGGAACAAGTCTATGGAACTACATAGTGAATCCCATATTGTCGCTCTAGACATATCCAAAGCATTCGACTAGGTCTGGCACGCCGCGCTGCTCAATAAACTTCCGGCCTATGGCCTACCACCAAAACAAATTTCCTCTCCAACAAGAGCATTTCTGTTGTCGTGGATGGCCATTCCACTAAACTGTATCCAATTAATGCAGGAGTTCCTCAAGCTTCAGCTTTAGCCCCTACTTTGTTTCTTCTCTACATCAATGACCTCCACTTTAGCACATCCAACCCAGTTCACAGTTACGCGGACGACAGAACCCTCCACTCAAATATGCAATATTCTAAGCCTGTCTCTTTAGCCCAATTAGATGAGGATCACAGACTCATGGAGGGTTCTATCTCCGTGGATCTCCAAAAAATATTAGACTGGGGAAGTAGAAATCTTGTACAATTCAACCCCACCAAATCAGTCTTGCTTTCTTTCTCATAAGAGATACACAAGCCCTAGACCAATCACAATGAACAACCAAGTTATTCAAAGTAATGAGTCCTTTTCACTTGTTGGCATTTCTCTCGATCGAAATTTGAATTGTCATAAACATGTCACATCAATTGCAGAAACGGCTGTTAAGAAATTAGGTTTCCTCTCCCGGGCTTGCAAATACTTTTCACAAGATAATCTCTATACTTTATATACTTCACAAATAAGACCAAACCTCGAATACTGCTCCCACATATGGGGTGCTGCTGCCGCTTCTACACTCGCTATCCTGGACTCCATTCAGAACAGAGCTATACGTCTCATCGGTGACTCTACCGTCGCCTAAAGGCTGCCATCTCTTGCCCACCGACGTGCCGTTGGTGACCTCTCTCTCTTTTATAGTTATCTGAACGGACAGTGCTTAGAGGAGCTTTCTTCCATAGTTCCTCCACCTACTGCCCCCAACAGATCTACCAGGGGAACAGAGCGAATGCACCCTCTTACTGTCCAGATCACCAGACATAGAACACCTTGTTATGTCCGCTCTTTTGTCGCGAGGACTTCAAAGTTGTGGAATTCCTTGCCGGCACATGTTTTTCCTTCTCCCCTGAACCTCCAAACCTTCAAGTCCAGAATTAACAAGTTGCCTCTTTCCTCCCTTTTGACACCCACGGTACGATAGTATTTAGGCTGTAAGCCCTCGTGGTGTTTTGTTGAAAAAAAAACAAACAAACAAACAAAAACATAGGTTTACTTGCACTATTTCTAGCCACATGTGAAGCCCCATTCCAGTTACTCTAATACAAAAATATAGCGTTTTTTAGTTTTCCCTGATTTTCCACCGAAAAGCTTTAGAGCATAAAGGCTGATTAATGAACTCGACCTCCGTTTTCGCCCAAACGAGATATTCTCCAAGCTTGATTGAAATTAGTTTTGTATTTTTTGAGTTATCGCTTGGATACATACATACGTTTATATATATATATATATATATATATATATATATATATATATATATATATATATATATATATATATATATATATATATAAACGTATAAAAATTTTAACGTACCGTGGTTTTGGGTTCTAGGGACCCAAATTCGTGCTCATCTGAAGAAATATTTTCAAAAGTTTTTCATCGTGTGCTCTCTATTATCGAATTTTTCCTAATGCAAATTGGCCAGCAGGCTCAGTTTGACAATACACAGCACAAGATCCAGTCAACCACACATCATCTATTGGCGGTGTTACTAAATGATGTTATACCATACGTATCTTCTGCCAAAGGACAAGCAGTGTTCTCCAGACCCCGGCAGACCAATAACTTGACTTCCGACTCTATATAAGTTGATCACATCCTGCCTTGAAAAACGCAAATATGCGCACTGCAAACGAACCCACAAAATTCTAAGCCAGCAAAACGAGTGTGCAAAAGAATCTATGGGACTTAAAGAACAGTTAATAATTGACTAAGTGAAGGTTGGAACCTGTGATGAGCAATGACAAGTACACTTGGATAAACCCAAATCACCACAACACATTTAAAAAAGACCTGACGATCGTATCACTAACCAAGTTAGCGTAATCAGAGGATGAAAAATTCTTACTATTTTCAAAAGTAACATCACCTTATATTACCAGATCTTAGGTAAACGAACCGAACTAAGATGGGAAAATAAACGCAGGCAAATTCTGCAGTGTATTGAATTTTTATCGCGGGACGAGGTCTGCACTGTCCCTACTAACTTATCTAAAATGTGTCCATCTCTAGTAATTTTGTGAAGGTCCAACGACACCTAAATTAACATAGTTTGCTGTGTCGGAACTATCTCTATTATTATGTTATCTCTAGGACGTGTTAAAAACGTGTGAATTTTTATTTAGCGAAGCAATCGATCAGGTGACTCGTAATCCCATCTCAGTTCGGTCCCTTTACCTAAGATCCGGATATAAGGTGATGTTAGTTTTTAAAATAGTTATAACTTTTCATCCTCTGATGACGCTAACTTGGTTAATGAAACAATCGTCACGTCTTTTTTAAAATGTGTTGCGGTGATTTGGGTTTCTCCAAGTGTACTTGTTAGTTAATAATTGATTCGGTTGTGTGCAATTAGGCTTACAATGGACGAAGATATCTCTTCGCTGGCTACGTGGACTACAAAAAAGCATTTCATTTAGTCCCACACGAATGACTTATATGTGTACTGAAGACCTACAAGATCAATACTTATATCCTGAAGTTCCTTGAACACACACTGACTACCTGAAAAACTGAGAAAAAAAAGTTCATTGGTAACCAAATCACTTCATTTTTGAAGATAAACTCGAGACACTATAAGAATTCACTACCCTAAGGTACTTGTTGCTTCTGACGTTTTCGGCTTTTGAGTTTTTTAAGGCCGTTGTTTATTATTATCATTATTGGATAGCTCCATATCTCGGGCATTAGGGCAGGCCAGCGCTATCGCAGCTCAATACTGCATTCTGTAGCAGGAACTTGTAGCAGGATAACAGGAAGAACTCAAGGGAACGCTAACAGGATTTTATTGATCTCTCACTCACTGCAAGGACCGCCATCTGTTGCTCAGTGAGTCAAGTTACATAACCCGGGCAAACTTAGCTTTCTATTTAATCGATGAAAGCTTTTATGGTAGTAGCAAAATCTTTTAAGGGAGGAATCGATTGCTGCTAGACGTTAGTAGGAAAAACCGACACTAGATGCTACCTCTGAGGTGATATTAAAGTGAATTGATGGTAAATACTTTTACTGCTAGCTGCATTTTAATGTAAGATAATAGGTGTGCTCTGGTAGCGAATTTAAGATAATAATGCAAGGAATATATCCAAAATGCATACAGTTGGCAATAACCAAAGGGAATATAAGTAACTCGTAAGACCCAAATCACCACAGCATATATTTTCAAAGACCTGACGATCGTTTCACTAACAAAGCTGGCGTCATCAGAGGATAAAAAATTCTAAACTACTTACAAGTAAACATCATTTTTTATACTATGTCTGAGGGAAAGACTGATAAAAAAGGGACGAAACCCCAGGAAAATTTTCTGTGTATTCTAGGGATGGGCACCTAACATCGATGTTTTTGGAATATCGATGTTTTCCATTGAACATCGATGTTTAAAACATCGATGTTGTAATTTCGATGTTATATTTTTAACATCGATGTTACTTGTAATCATCGAAACATCGTTACGTATCCCACAAATCCTGTTGCAAATGCATATCGTTTGCAAATTTAAAAAATTGTCTTGCTATTGTTTGACGACAGATATATGGACAGATATGCAATGTAGAATTTTTATTGGTGTTACTATGCACTTTGAAGATAACAATTCCATAAATTCTGTTGACTTAGGTGTATATCTTTTAGATGAACGGCATACAGCCGAATACATTTCAGGAGTGTTAAAACGTATATGTGAGGAATGGGATATCCTAGAAACTAAAGTTACTACTGTTGTTACGGATGGAGCGGCCAATATGACAAAAGCTATTGAGGAAACGTTTTCCAAAAAAGGCACATTCATTGCTTCGCTCATCAAATAAATTTAGTTGCTGACAGAGCTATAAAATCTATTTCGGAATTGTGATAAGTTATATCTAAATTAAAACAATTGTAACGTGGTTTAGGCATTCAGTGGTAGCTGCTGATGAATCACGGAAGGCACAAACAAGCGACCATAAACCTGAAAAAAATATATACACGAGGTGTCCACCCGCTGGAATTCCACATACTACATGATTAATCGTTTTCTTGAACTGCGGGAATACATAAATACCATAGTGAACAGACATCCTCCTGCCCCCACAATGGTTACAGCCAAGGAAGTTTTTGAACTGAATAAAATCATTGAACTTCTAAAGACGTTAGAAGCAGTAACAACAGAAATTTGTGATCAAAAGTATATTAGTTCGAGTCTTGTAATCCCTCTTACGTATAAATTGGAAAAAGAAGTTTCACACATTGAATGTGATGTAAACGACACCTTAGGTATTTCACTAAAAGAAGCACTTCCCCAAGAATGTAGGAAACGATTTTCTGCTGTTGAACAAGTGCAACAATTAGCCGTGGCAATCTTGCTGGATCTGAGGTTCAAAAATATTTATGTTAAGAGTCCTCATAACGTTGCAGCAGCAGTTAATCTAATACAACAGTTATCACTGTTAGCAGAAACGCAAGGAGATGATGACCACAATCGCGAAATAATAGAAAGTGAGACGACCAATAATAAACAGGACACGGGTAAGTAGGCTAGATTGTCACAATGGTAAAAATTTTAACATAATTATAGTTACTCCAAAGGGCAATATATGGGCGCATCATTCTCAGTTAGTTCAAAATAGTGCTTCACAAGAGAAAAAACAATTAAGCGAAATGTCTTTGTATTTAAAGAATCCTCTAATTAATCTTACCGAAAATCCCCTGAAATGGTGGTCAGATAATAAAAATGTGTGTCCCCAGTTATACCCTGTCGCGAAAAAATTCTTGTCCATAGTGGCGACTTCTGCACCGGCAGAATTTTTCTTTCCAAAGCTGGACAAACAGCCACGCAAGAAAGAAACCGTTTAACTGGAGAACACTTGGGCAAAATATGATTCCTTTAGTCCATTGACAGATATTACTGGAGTATATAAAACTGTATGGTGAGATTATCAGTATTATCACTAATATTGGTGAATTATATATATATATATATATATATATATATATATATATATATATATATATATATATATATATATATATATATATATATATATATATATATATATATATATATATATATATATATATATATATATATATATATATATAATTTATTTTATTGCAGTACAATAAACATTTATTTATTTTTGTTACCACTTATTTTTTGTATTACTTGCACCTGCCATAATCTGCATCGGAATATGTTTCCATTTTCTAATGCCTACAAAACTACAAACTATTTTTTTTTTCTCGAAAGAACATAGAATTATAGAATTGGTAAGTTCACAATTATTTTGAAAACATCGATGTTTCCCAACATCGATGTTTTCCAGCCGATATTTTTCGTACCATCGATAGTAGGTTTCGATGTTAAACATCGATGTTAACATCGATGTTGTAAGAAGTGTGCCCATCCCTAGTGTATTCTATTTTAATTGCTGGACGGGATTTTTGAACTTTCGTTATAACTTTACCCGTCGAGTTTCGGAATATCTTCTATGTCAAAGAGAGAGTGTAAACAAAGATCTATAATGAATCAATGGCGGACTTCGGTTTAAGGTGCTTTTATTTTATATTGCCTTAGAAATATAAATACTTTCGTATGCATCTAACGATGCAGGTTGCCTAATATTCCTGAAAATTTTCATATTCGTCTGATCTAGGTGGTGATTATTATCCCAAATACGTTGTGCCCCGCATAACTTTTCTACGCTACCGTATCTCAGCTGTGCCATATGCTGCTTGAATCTTGTTTCAACGGTTCTTTTAGTCTGTTCAACGTAGTTAGGATTACAATGTTTACAACTTATCTCATATATACCCACGATTTCAGTGGCTTTATCTTTATCTTTTATATTCCAAATGGAATATATTCATATATTTTTTCTTCGTCAGGGTTCGCCCGCGGCTTTGCCGCCCCGATAGCACTGCAGTCCTTGGATTCAATATATTAATTAGTATGCATATTTATAAAGAAAAACCACAAAATACGTCAATTTTAGGTTGAAAAATGACATCCTGCAACGTAAAATCTTCACTACTACATTCAGCCTATTGCGAGTACAGTGGCAGCCGTCACATATTTAAATCGGAATTAGGGACTTGTAGTACCCCATTTCAAAGATCTCGTCATTCTCCATTCAAAAATTTATTGCGAAAATTAACACTGAGAGAAAAACAAATATAAACATAAAAATCAAAAGAGTGGCTAGTTTTAATATTTCATTGATTGTTGTTGCCCGTACTTGGTGAAACTGGTCCATACTACATAGACTTGGAGACTACTTCTCTGGCTTCACTGTTGGTTTTCGTTTTTGTAGGTGAAGAACGTAGCCAGCTCGTAAGCTAACTGGAGTAAGTGGCCCTTATGAATTCTAGATGTTCTAGGATGTTCTTGAACGTCTTTGTGACTAGTTTTGCTGCTTGATAGCATTCTCAGATAAATAAAAATTTAATTAATACGAAATCATTACAACTACAAATAAAGAACAAGTAGAATACTCATTTGTAAGCCGCTTTGTATTATTATTGTCACAAAAAAACTATAAACTACTTTTTTTTAAATTATTTCAACAACACACCACCAGTGCTCACAGCCCAAATACTATCGTACCGTGGGTGTCGACAAGGAGGAAAGAGGCAACTTGTTAAATCTGGACTTGAAAGTTTGGAAGTTCGGGGGAAAAGGAAAAACATGTGCCGGCAAGGAATTCCAGAACTTGGAAGTCATCGGCAAAAAAGGTCGGGCATAACAATATGTTTTATGTCTGGTGACCTGGACAGGTAGAGATTGCATTTGCTTTGTTCCCCTGGTAGATCTGTTGTGAGCAGAAGGTGTGGGAACTATGGAAGAACGCTCCTCTGAGCAGTGCCCGTGCAGATATCTATAAAAGAGAGAGAGAGAGAGAGAGAGAGAGAGAGAGAAAGGTCACCAACGGCACGTCGGTGGGCAAGGGATGGCAGCCTTTGGGTGAGGATAGGGTCACTGATGAGACGTACAGCTCTCTTCTGAATGAAGTCCAGGATAGCGAGTGTAGAAGCGGCAGCGGCACCCCAGATGTGGGATCATTATTCAAGGTTTGGCCTTATTTGTGAAGTATATAAGGTATAGAGATTAGCTGGTGAAAAGTACCCAATTCCTTAGCAGCCGCTTCTGCAATTCATGTGATATGTTGGTGCCAATTGAGATTTCGATCCACAGAAATGCCAACAAGTGAAAAGGACTCGTTACTTTGAATAACTTGGTTATTTATTGTGATGGGTCTAGGGCTGATGTATCTCTTATGAGATAGAAAGCAAGACTGAGATTTGGTGGATTTGAATTGTAGAAGATTTCTACTTTCTCAGTCTAATATTTTTTGGAGATCCACAGAGACAGAACCCTCCCTGAGTCTGCGATCCTCATTCAATTGGGCTAAGGACACAGGCTTAGAATATTGTGTATTTGAGTGAAGGGTGCTGTCATCCGCGTAACTGTGAACTGAATCGGATGTGCTAGAGAGGAGGTCATTGATGTGGAGAAGAAACAAATTAAAGGCTAAAGCTGAACCTTGAGGGACTCCTGAATTAATTGGATACAGTTTAGAGGAATGGCCATTCACGACAACAGAAATGCTCCAGTTGGAAAGGAAATTTGCTGTCCAGGTACAGAGTTCTGGTGGTAGGCCATAGGCCGGAAGTTTATTAAGCAGCGCTGCGTGCCATACCTGGTCGAATGCTTTGGATATGTCTAGAGCGACAATCTGGGATTCACCGTGTAGTTCCATAGACTTGTTCCAAGAATAGGTGACAAACAAAAGGAGGTCGGCAGTTGATCTGCGCTGACTGAATCCATACTGCCTGTCGTGGATTAGACTGTGTTTTTCAAGAAACTTTAGTAATTCGGTGTTCATATACTTTTCCATCAGTTTAGAGACCACTGAAAGAAGATAAATAGGCCTGCAGTTGCTAGGAAGCGCTTTGTATCCTTTCTTGCGGACGGGTTGTACTCTAGCAGTTTTCCAGTTACTAGAAAATATGCCTGCCTCTATTGTAAGATGTCTGAAACAGACCAGTCAGGACAGGAGCAAGTTCTGGTGCGCATTTTTTGAGAACAGTTGCTGGAATCCCGTTAAGGCCAGAGCCTTTCCTGGTATTAAGAGAAGAGAACATCTTTCGTACCTTTTAGTGAATTTTTATTTAAAAAAATTCACTATTAGAGAGGTATCGGTGGTGAGACTTTGCTAAACATTTTTTAAATGAGCGCATTTTAGGACCCCTAGAACCCATATCCGGGGTCAGCTTCAATTTTTATATGTTTATATATATATATATATATATATATATATATATATATATATATATATATATATATATATATATATATATATATATATATATATATATATATATATATATATATATATATATATATATATCTATATATATATATATATATATATATATATATATATATATATATATATATATATATATATATATATATATGTATCCGTCTGATAACTCAAAAAATAATTAACCTATTTCAATGAAGCTCGTCAAGTGCCTTTCTTTTATTAATGGCTTGGATGAGTTCGTTGACCAGGAAAATCGGACGAGGTTTTCCGGGAAAATTTTGAGTTTTCTTTAAAAAAAAAATTATTTCTCCGAAAATAACAAAGCTGCTTTAATGAAATTTACTATATATACATTGCCTTAGGAGATACCTTAGCACGTACCAAAATTCAACTTTCTAAGTTTACAGAAAATTGAGTTATTCAAATTTTAAATTTTGTTACGAAAAATTTTTTTGTTTTGAAAATGATATCCGTCATTTTATGTGCGACATTTGGACTGTTGGTGATTGAACATTTGGAGGTGGGTTGAAAGGAGAATTTCCAGCAAACAACAAGGGAAAAAGCTCAGTCTTTCCCGGGGCGGTAGAGACAATTTCATCCTCTGAAACAAGAGGTGGGAACGTGCTCTTGCAGAAATTATTCCCAATAGATTTAGCAAGAGTCCAGAAGGATTTGCTGCCGTTGGAGCTTGAGAGGACTTTGCTTTTGATGTGGTTATTAAACGAGTTTTTTGCCTCAGAAAGAATGCAGAGATAGCGGTTTCTAGCATCATTAAATGCTTCACGGTTTTCTTGACTGGGATTGTGTAGAAGCGTTTTGTGAGGTTTGACCTTTTCAAGCCTGGCCTTGTCACAGGATTTAAAGAACCAGGGCTCTTGAGTGGCTGAAGAGGTTTTATGTGTACGTGAAATAAATAATACCATGACAGCTTCGATGATTTTGGTGACGTTTTGTGAGATATCAGAGGGGTCAGGATAAGAAAAGCAGACAGACGCCCATGTAAATGAGGAAAAGTAATCCCGCATTTCCTCCCCGATCGCAGAGTTGTAGTGCCAAACGATACGTGGGTGTGATGGCTGTGTGACCTCAGGTTGCATTGCGCAGGGAGCAGTGACCATGCCGTGGTCAGAGCGACAAAGGGGGGCTGTGACTGTTGTCTTATAGAATTCAGGTTTTGTAGTAAGAAGAAGATCCAAGGGATTTGATCTGTGTGTTGGGATGCGAGGAAAATAAGTGTGTTTCTGAACCATATTGGATAAAGAATTGCTGACTGCGAAGGCCTTCGCTGCTCTCCCTTGTGGATCGGTTTTTGAAGATCTTAGTGATTCCTTATTATGGACATTGAAGCCACTAAGGATAGTGACTTCAGTCGAAGAGCTGGACAAAGTTGTTGTCAGAAGGTGACCGGTAAAAGCAACACATGAATTTAGTTGCAGCCCTGAGAGAGAGTTTCATCCAAAGTATGTCTTTTCTTCCAGCTTCTAAATTGGGGAGTCTGGTGCAGGGTAGATTGCTACGGACGTATGCGCACACTCCTATATGCAATTTAAAGAAGTAAGGACCTCATACCCCGGGAAATTAAGGTGAATAGTGGCTGTATTGGCACTGATTTGGGTTTCGGTGAGGAAGAGGAGTTGGGGCCTATTAGCCTGAAGGAAGTGGTGACCGCAGCTCAGGTTAGAATTTAGGCCACATATATTCGAAAGGGTTATGCTAAATCTTAATGCCGGCGCCCCCTGCACACCCCTCTCCCGGAGATCCAAATGAGGGGGTATTTTATCTCCGAAATATTTTCTACAAGGAAGAGCCATCATCATTTTTGTTTATAAGGGAAGCCGACTCATTCACCAGAACTGTAAACGGCCGTTGGGACTTCACCTCTTGATGTAAGGGATGGTACCTCCTCGGGCGTGAAAAAATCCTTTACTGTCAGGTAAAGGAAAAGTCCACCACCACATACCTCTATATGGTATCGTTTCCTTGTATGTCTCGTAGTCACCGATACTTTGTTTGGGCAGCAGATCAGCAAGTTCATTTCCCCGAGTGACCATAGGTACGCTAACCGCTCTTAAGTATAATTGTACAGCGTAGGAAATTTCAATATTTAACTTTATTCTTGAAGCATCGGTGGTTCAGGGGCAAGAACGTGTGCCTCTGAACCCAAGGGTACTAGGTTCGTTTTCCTTTCACTTTTTCAGTACAAACTATAATAAAGTAACAGCAACCGAGGTTCTGGAATTGTGTGTGGTTTTTTTCTTTAACGTCGGCCTATTTCAGCGACTCTGGCCACTCACCTACGCCAGGGAGCAGTTTCACCTTATTATCCTGGAAATGTTGCCGAGCCCCTGGGTAGGAGGGTAGGCCTCTGGCACTGTATTTGAGCATGTTGGATGTCTGCACGTTCTGCACGTAAAGCTGTTGTTGGTTTCGTGTTGATGCCTCCTTACATAAAGACAAGGGTTCGGCAAAATTTCCAGGATAATGATGTGAAACTACTTCCTGGAATCGGATTGGCCCTAGTCGCAAAAATGAGGACGTTAAAGTAAAAAAAAATCTTTGTTCTTCCGTAGACTCAGAACAGGCAACATGCTTGAATCATAATTTTTTCGTTGAGGTCTCATGGACCCTAAAACATATCAAATTATTTTGTTTGTATCAGTTTACAGTTGTTACTAAACGTTAAATGTTATCAAAATCGGCGTGTAATTTAATAAAACATAATCAGGTCCTTCGACTGAAACAAAATCTAATAAAATATGGTATATACATCAGTATACAACTTAACTAAACAATTGAAATTAAATATTTTATTATTATGATATATTCATATCAATTTTTGTTCCAAAATAAATGACAATATTGTGCTGTTCATTCCAATTAGAAAAAAACTCTGGATGCAGCAAGTGCGTTATGGTAGTGAATTTTCATAAAAATGTTTTTAATTGCAAATATGTGTGTTTCCTTTTTAAGAAAGCAGGCATCAATTTTGGTTACCAGTATAACCTATATAGTAAAAACAATGTGCCATGTTTCATAAAAATAACTTTATTGTGTGAAAATGTACAAAAATTTCCAAAAGTAAACTTAAAGTGTTCCCGGAAAAACTCGTTTCTTGGTCAACCTTATAGGTTAATAGCAAATTGAGCTATTCAAATTTGAAGCATTTAATGAAAATTCGCTACCATAACGCACTTGCTGCGTCCCGAATTTCTTTTCTTACAAACATGCATCGCTGAAAAATTCAAAAATGCAATAACATAAGGCGTGTTTGATTAAAAAAAAAGAAGAAAATTTGTATCACCAACGACTTATGGGCCATCCTGTGATTGTAGAAATATTTTTTTAAGATGTAGCTCAAGACACCCTATAATTAATATATACAAATTTTCTTTATATCTTGTATAATAACGGATATATTGAGCTTTATTGATTTTTTACAAAAATTCGACAAAAATTATATACCATTAAACGATAAACTCTACAGCTAAGGCTACTGCCAAGCATCAGAGAAAGGGTCTATTTGAAATGAATTTTCTGGAAATATTTTAGTAAAATGAAGGACAATGACGGTTGAAACTAAGACTTCAGAGTTTGTAAAACATCTTTCTTGAGACATTTGATTTCCATATCCCGTATTAGATTCAAGTTCTTTGCCTAAATGTTGCCGATTTTGACGTTTTGAATCGCAACTTTGACGTTTTGTGAAAAACCCCAATTTATTTTTGTTTAAATGCCTATAACTTTTTTGTCTTTTGACTTACAGAGCTAAATTTGGGTAGGTAACTTGCCTATAATGATATAAACGTGCGTTGCCCTTACTTTGTTAATTTTGGAGATATAATTTTTTTTTCGAAAGAAAACACAAAATTTTCCGGGAAAACCTCGTCGGATTTTCCTGGATAACAAACATATCCAAGCCACTTGCAAAAGGAAGGTACTCACCAATTTTGACGTTTAAAGTCGCGATTTTGACGTTTTGAGGAGAACCCAAATTTATTTTTCTTTTAATGCCTGTAACTTTTTTGTCCTTTAACCTACAAAGCTAAATTTTGGTATGTAACTTGCCTCTAATGATATAAACCCGCGTATGAAATTTGGTTGCCCTTACTTTGTTAATTTTGGAGATATAATTTTTTTTCAATTTTTTTCGAAAGAAAACACAAAATTTTCCGGGAAAACCTCGGCGGATATTCCTGGCTAACGAACACTTATCCAAGCGACTTGCAAAAGGAAGGTATATGCCAAATTTTATCAAAATCGGTCTATTATTTTTTAAGTTATAGGTGTGACACATAAATATATATATATATATATATATATATATATATATATATATATATATATATATATATATATATATATATATATATATATATATATATATATATATATATATATATATATATATATATATATATATATATATATATATATATACATATATATATACATATATATATATATATATATATATATATATATATATATATATATATATATATATATATATATATATATATATATATATATATATATATATATATATATATATATATAAACATATAAAGTCTGAAACTGACCTCGGATTTGGGTTCCGGGGGTCCTAGATAGCGCTCATTTGAAGAAATTTTTTTCAAAATTCGAAAGTCGAGATCTCATTAGTGAATTTTTTTTTAAGAGAATTCACTAAAAAAACTCGAAAGTTCTCTGCGGTTTGTAAAATATTTTAGTAGAATCACATAAATGCCGCAATTAATCAAGAAATGACTTAAGCTCAGTTTTGCTTATGGCAATTCTATTAGTAACGCAAGGTATATAATAAACAGTCTTAACACAAAAATCTGCTTGTGTATTCAGATAAATAAGTTTTTTTATCTCCCTGTAGAATTTGCAAATTCGGAGATACAAGGTTTTCGAATTAGGCTTGATGATATAAAACATTTATTTAAATACTTACAACTTGTGTCAGTTTGCTCAGCTCTAAAAGAAAATGAAGTACTTACCTGAAAAGAAAAAACAGTATTAGATTAAAAATTATGGTGAAGTTAAATTTAGTTCTTAAAAATAATTTCATACACACCCACTCATACTCACGCAGACACACACGAGTAGTACATGTATGTAATAAACCCTATATTGTCTTACACATTCGTTCTAAATATCGCTATAAGTAAAGTATATCATTCAAGAAGACACCGAAAGAGGTGTTTAGTTTTATAGGCAAATATGCTAGGACTGAAATGATCGTATATATATATATATATATATATATATATATATATATATATATATATATATATATATATATATATATATATATATATATATATATATATATATATATATATATATATATATATATATATATATATATATATATATATATATATATATATATATATATATATATATATATATATACAGGCTGTCCCACGTAAGGCGTGCATTAGAAGTTTTCGAACTAGTACTGGGATTTGGAATCTGAAAATTTGCAACTGCATGTATCACCATCTGCTCATTATAACTAAAATATTTTGGTGACTGTATCACTTCCGGTTGTACCGGAAGTTGCCAACAACTTTCTTAATTTTAATGGAATACCCTATATATTATTGCACATTCAGAATGAGCATGCAATTCTGAGGAAAATGACATGCTACTTGTGCACACTGGCGTCAGCCGTTCTCAAGATAATTGATTTTCTATTGTTTTTCCGTCATAAAGTTGCCAATCTTTGAAATGCCAATTCTCAGGCATCAAGTATGTGATGGTTCTGAAACTTTGCACAACTATAGTCCTAGTGGTTAGAATTCTTCTCATTGCGAGAAAAATTACAAAAATAATACAGGGTGTTGTTTAACAAAGATCAAATATCGATGATTTCAAACACGAAAAAGTATTTTTTTCCAAATAGAACACCCTGTATATTTTTATCGCATATCCTTCGGAATGATATTCTTCTTCGATCTGTATCAGCATTCCCTATACCTATCTTGAATTATTTCTGAGTTATAAGAAGGAATATGAATAAAACAGGAATATACTACAAAATTGGGAATCTACCTAGTCGGAGAGTAGGCTTTGGACATAATATGAAAACTTATGTCAAAGAGATGTATTATTAGTCTCGTTAGTTGTCATCGCAATAGAGTGATCTATTTCTTTGAAAGTATTGTGAGCTACACAATGGAAAATATTGTTGAAGAATATTCTGCTGACATCATTCTAAATTTATTTTACATTCACAGAGAATGCAGGAGAATCGTGAGTAGAACGTGCCGCTTGTTTAATGAGAGATTTACATATTTGTCACCTATGAATAGGACAAAGTTTTCCAGAATCGAGTCAAATTTTCGGAATAACTGGAATGGTAATTTAAATCGAAATCGTTCCAGTAACATTACCGGCAGTGAAACAAATGAAATCAATGTGTTGGGTTATTTCACGGCCTATCCACATGCTTCCATCAGGCAGGCAGTAGAAGTAATTTATAAAAGTCTGTGGCTAGTGGAGGATCATTCCGTTGCCATCCTAGCATTTGAACACACACACACACACACACACACACACACACACAGGCAGTAGAAGCTTTAAGACTAACTCGAACATCAATTCAAATAATTCTTTCCAAGTATGGATGGCATGCATATGCCCAAAGGACAGTGCATGGATTATGGGAGGGTGGCCACATTAGAAGGGTTGCATTTTGTGAATGGTTGATGGTACGGATCCAGAAAGACCCAGATATCTTAGATAGGATTTTATGGACGGATTAATCAAAATTCACAAGAAAAGGTATCATCAATCGGAAGCGATGTCATTTCTGGGCAGATGAAAATCCTCACTTTATGCGTGAAGCGCATTTCCAGTATGAATTTAGTTTCAATGTTTTCGCTGTTATTGGAAATGGAAGAGCTTTTTTCCATATCTACGAGGAAATGTTGACCTCATAAAATTATCGTAGAATACTTCGTGAAGTTGTTGCTGGTACCTTGACTGGTTTGCCTGTTGCAGAATTCTGGTACCAGTTAGATGGCGCTCCAGCACATTCTACGGCAGCTGTACACCAGGAGTTGACAAGAATGTTTGAGGATCGTTGGATAGGACCCGGCGGTCCATGGCTTTGGCCTGCCAGGTCACAAGACCTGACTACACCTGACCTGATATATATATATATATGAGACATACTTGGTACTCGGGTTAAACCGCGTCTAGAATTTATGGAAACTCGACGTTCGGCTCCTGTTTTGGAGCCATTTTCAAGAGGCAAAGGAAATATGTATGGACACTCTAAGGCCTCAATCTGCCTACTCCTTAGAGTGGTGGACAAAGGTGGGTAAAGGAAATATGTAAGGATACTCTAAGGCCTTAATCTGCCTACTCCGTAGAGTGATGGACAAAGGTGGGTAAAGGAAATATGTAAGGACACTCTAAGGCCTCAATCTGCCTACTCCTTAGAGTGGTGGACAAAGGTGGGCAAAGGAAATATGTAAGGATACTCTAAGGCCTTAATCTGCCTACTCCTTAGAGTGATGGACAAATGTGGGTAGAGGAAATATGTAAGGACACTCTAAGGCCTCAATCTGCCTACTCCTTAGAGTGATGGACAAAGGTAGTTAAAGGAAATATGTAAGGACACTCTAAGGCCTCAATCTGCACACTTCTTAGAGCGGTGGACAAAAGTGGGTAAAGGAAATATGTAAGGATACTCTAAGGCCTTAATCTTAGAGTGGTGGACAAAGGTGGGCAAAGGAAATATGTAAGGACACTCTAAGGCCTCAATCTGCCTACTCGTTAGAGTGATGGACAAAGGTAGTTAAAGGAAATATGTAAGGACACTCTAAGGCCTCAATCTGCACACTTCTTAGAGCGGTGGACAAAGGTGGGTAAAGGAAATATGTAAGGACACTCTAAGGCCTCAATCTGTCTACTCCTTAGAGTGATGGACAAAGGTGGGTAAAGGAAATATGTAAGGACACTCTAAGGCCTCAATCTGCCTACTCGTTAGAGTGGTGGACAAAGGTGGGTAAAGGAAATATTTAAGGACACTCTAAGGCCTCAATCTGCCTACTCGTTAGAGTGGTGGACAAAGGTAGGTAAAGGAAATATGTAAGGAGACTCTAAGGCCTTAATCTGCCTACTCCTTAGAGTGATGGACAAAGCTGGGTAAAGGAAATATGTAAGGACACTCTAAGGCCTCAATCTGCCTACTCGTTAGAGTGGTGGACAAAGGGTGGGTAAAGGAAATATGTAAGGACACTCTAAGGCCTCAATCTGCCTACTCGTTAGAGTGGTGGACAAAGGGTGGGTAAAGGAAATATGTAAGGATACTCTAAGGCCTCAATCTGCCTACTCCTTAGAGTGATGGACAAAGGTGGGTAAAGGAAATATGTAAGGAAACTCTAAGGCCTCAATCTGCCTACTCCTTAGAATGGTGGACAAAGGTGGGTAAAGGAAATATATAAGGACACTCTAAGGCCTCGATCTGACTACACCTGACTCCTTCTTATGGGGTTACATTAAAAATGAACTTTATTCCAGCCAAATAACCTCTTGAGAAGAACTGGAGGCTATAGTGCGACAAGCTTTTAATGATCTCGCTCCAGAAATGATCCGAAGGGCCACTAATTCTGGTTTGCAAAGAAGATTATTGAAGTGTCTTGAAGTCAATGGTGGTCATATAGAGCATATTTTGTATTGAAACTCATACGCATTTTAAAAATTAATTATGTCACTGTTTCGTTGATTATTTTCTGTATTAAAACTCACTGATTTATTTTCGTACTGATAGATGGCTCTATAACTTGTTTTCATTTTGAGTAGTTAAGTTTCAGGGCGATTCATAAACATGCCTCATTTTGCTGGATTGAGTAGAGGATTTATAATTTGTAAAACAGAGCAAGTCGAATCGGAATGTCTTCTTTTTAAAGGGTAAGAGGTGAAAACGTATTCGAACACACAGAAATGGAAAAATGAAATGGAAAAGATACTTCCTCAGAGTTATTCAATTAATCTAAAGAGCGACATTAATATAATAAAACCTAATACAAGTTTTCATTCTTCTTGTCCAGAATATGAATGGAATACCTACATGAAAAATTCTGGGTTCTCTTTGCCCTATACCCAAAACTTACTAGTGGTATCTATTAACATTCCCCGATACCGTTGTATAGTTACGAGTTATTATTATTATCATTCTTATTATTACTATTGTGATTATAAAAATAATAATAATAATTATTATTATTATTATCAATACAAAGAAAAGAAAATAGTATTCTCTCGGATAATACAAAATTCACGTATTTCCCATCATAACTCGGAAATGACCCGAGATAGGTATAGAGAATGCTGATACAGATCGAAGCAAAATATAATTCCAAATGATATGAAATGAAAATATACAGGGTGTTCCATTTGGAAAAAAATACTTTTTCGTGTTTGAAATCATCGATATTTGATCTTCGTTAAACAACACCCTGTATTATTTCTGTAATTTTTCTCGTAATGAGAAGAATTCTGACTACTAGGACTAGGGTTGTGCCAAGTTTCAGAACCATGACGTACTTTATGCCTGAGAATTGCATTATCAAAGATTTGCAACTTTATGACGGAAAAACAATAGAAAATCGAATATCTTGAGAACGGCTAACACCAGTATAGGCGAGTGGCATATCATGTTGCTCAGAATTGCATGGTCATTCTGAATATGTAATAATATATAGGGTATTCCATTAAAATTAAGAAAGTTGTTGGCAACTTCCGGTACAACCGGAAGCGATAAAGTCACCAAAATATTTTAGTTATAATGAGCGGATGGTGATACATGCAGCTGCAAATTTTCAGATTTAAAATCCCAGTACTAGTTTGAAAACTTCTAATGCACGCCTTACGCGGGACAGCCTGTATATATATATATATATATATATATATATATATATATATATATATATATATATATATATATATATATATATATATATATATATATATATATATATATATATATAGGAATGTTGCACTACACTGTAAGTACTTTTAAATATACACTCTATTTGTCTGCTGTACTTTCAGTGATTTGTATCGTGCTGAAGATGAACCGAAACTGCAGTCCATGTAACCAAATAGCAAATCACTGAAAGTACAGCAAACAAATAAAGTATATATATATATATATATATATATATATATATATATATATATATATATATATATATATATATATATATATATATATATATATATATATATATATATATATATATATATATATATATATATATATATATATATATATATATATATATATATATGAGACATACTTGGTACTCGGGTTAAACCGCGTCCAGAATTTATGGAAACTCGACGTTCGGCTCCTGTTTTGGAGCCATTTTCAAGAGGCAAAGGAAATATGTATGGACACTCTAAGGCCTCAATCTGCCTACTCCTTAGAGTGGTGGACAAAGGTGGGTAAAGGAAATATGTAAGGATACTCTAAGGCCTTAATCTGCCTACTCCTTAGAGTGATGGACAAAGGTGGGTAAAGGAAATATGTAAGGACACTCTAAGGCCTCAATCTGCCTACTCCTTAGAGTGGTGGACAAAGGTGGGCAAAGGAAATATGTAAGGATACTCTAAGGCCTTAATCTGCCTACTCCTTAGAGTGATGGACAAATGTGGGTAGAGGAAATATGTAAGGACACTCTAAGGCCTCAATCTGCCTACTCCTTAGAGTGATGGACAAAGGTAGTTAAAGGAAATATGTAAGGACACTCTAAGGCCTCAATCTGCACACTTCTTAGAGCGGTGGACAAAAGTGGGTAAAGGAAATATGTAAGGATACTCTAAGGCCTTAATCTTAAAGTGGTGGACAAAGGTGGGCAAAGGAAATATGTAAGGACACTCTAAGGCCTCAATCTGCCTACTCGTTAGAGTGATGGACAAAGGTAGTTAAAGGAAATATGTAAGGACACTCTAAGGCCTCAATCTGCACACTTCTTAGAGCGGTGGACAAAGGTGGGTAAAGGAAATATGTAAGGACACTCTAAGGCCTCAATCTGTCTACTCCTTAGAGTGATGGACAAAGGTGGGTAAAGGAAATATGTAAGGACACTCTAAGGCCTCAATCTGCCTACTCGTTAGAGTGGTGGACAAAGGTGGGTAAAGGAAATATTTAAGGACACTCTAAGGCCTCAATCTGCCTACTCGTTAGAGTGGTGGACAAAGGTAGGTAAAGGAAATATGTAAGGAGACTCTAAGGCCTTAATCTGCCTACTCCTTAGAGTGATGGACAAAGCTGGGTAAAGGAAATATGTAAGGACACTCTAAGGCCTCAATCTGCCTACTCGTTAGAGTGGTGGACAAAGGGTGGGTAAAGGAAATATGTAAGGACACTCTAAGGCCTCAATCTGCCTACTCGTTAGAGTGGTGGACAAAGGGTGGGTAAAGGAAATATGTAAGGATACTCTAAGGCCTCAATCTGCCTACTCCTTAGAGTGATGGACAAAGGTGGGTAAAGGAAATATGTAAGGAAACTCTAAGGCCTCAATCTGCCTACTCCTTAGAATGGTGGACAAAGGTGGGTAAAGGAAATATATAAGGACACTCTAAGGCCTCGATCTGCCTACTTCTTAGAGCGGTGGACAAAGGTGAGTTAGGTTGTTGTAGCTCGATTACGGGGCCTCAATCTGCCTACTCCCCAAATCTCGCCGGAGATCGTCTGTGAAATTTCAGTGTGTTCAACCCTAGGCCTCAGAGAGATCAGGCAGTTCGTTGCAAGTCTTGTCTTATATATGTCGTTCCGTCTACCTGTTGCGTCATCAGTGAAAGTAGTGGGGTCACCGTCAATTAAGTGGGGGGCTTTGGTCACGGTATTTATAGGAGGATTAAAGCCAAAGCCCCCTACTAAATTTAGGTTCTAGACATGATACAATTACTAGAAATATATGATAATGCGGCTACCTATTTTTGGACTGTCACGCGCATACGACATGGGGTGAGTACAGTCGCAACAAAATAATTTTATGCTACGGTACAGTGATCATTGTAACATGTATGACAGTGTCGCCATCTCGGTGAGGAACCAGGTAGTATGTTGTCACGACAGCTCCAAATAACACAAAATGTTATAAAATAGACATTGTGTACAACCAATCAACAATTTTGTAAATTGTTATCCCTGGCCCATTTCTTCCCTGATAAAGGGATAAAGGACATCTAGCCTTATTACGGTCCAGTGAGTTTGAAGTTTCATCACATCTCATAACTTTTTAACAAATTACGAAACTGCTGCTTTTATTAGATTTTATAACTAAATTTTATTAATTTTTGTGTGCATACAGTTACGTAAGTTTACTGTTTGTAAGTAAATAAAGTATGCTTTTAAAACTTTTAATATAAGGCTAAATTACTACGATATATTGTTCTTATGAAAATTCACTACCATAACGTACTTGCCACGTCCCGAAATTTTTATGTAACTGTGCTAACATAAAAGTACAAAATAAAATGGATTTTACTTCAAAACTGATTTTAAAAACTCGAGTTTCATTATTTGCGAGGCAGGGAAACAAATTACATGATTAAAGAGATTGTACAGCAATGAGGTTGTTACAGTGAAATCGGAAACAAATTCTTTCACAGTTCATCGGAGTGATATCGTTCTCCAAATTTTATCTGTACTATGCAGATATTTTAATTTCCATTAATTGTATGAATGGGATATTATTTTATTCTCTTTCAAATTAAATGGATACCTAATAGCGTATGCGGAATGAACTCATTGTGTTTTTTGGAATGGAAATAATGTCGAGCTTTACAAAGAATTCATCAATTGTTATAGTTTCCAAGATACCTTTACTATCCATTGAAAACAAACTCACCCTCTGTATATATATATATATATATATATATATATATATATATATATATATATATATATATATATATATATATATATATATATATATATATATATATATATATATATATATATATAATTTTCGTATACATTATTTACTTAAAAAATACATAGAACATTTCTATGAAAATGCGCTACCAAAACGCACTTGCTCTGTCCAAGCTTTATTTAAAATATAATTACGTATCACTGCTTTGACGGTTTGACTTGAGCTTTCACATTAACGTTTACTTTAAATAATTTATTGTTCAATGCTGTAGTATCCCAATATACAGGGTGGCGCATTGAAAACGTAACAGACCGATTCGCGTGCAGAGAATATTTTTTTAAGAAACGCTGAAACACGTCAATTTTAAAATTGAGGAAGACATGTTTTGACATAAAACTCAACTTTGTCAGATCAATCCCTTAAGGGTGGTGATAGCAACCCTTATATTTTAAATATGGAACATGAGTCGAGTGTTACATCATTTGAAAGCTCTTTCTTTTCTGAATTCAGCACACTAATTTTCTTGAAAGTTTTATCAACTCGTTTAAAAATTATTCACATTTAGAGTTGCAAGAGCGTATTTCATTCATTGTGGTCAGAAATGCACTAATTAGTCAATTTTTCGGTAAACAAAGACTAAAAAACGAAATTAAACGTTCAAAAAATTTTATTCAATTAAGTAAGTGTTCAAATTGTTGACCACCAGCTTTCATACCAAAGTACAATATTTGTTCAAAACGAGCTCTGACATTCTGGAGCATTTGTGGAGTTATTAGACGCATTCTTCAACAATGCGTCGTCGTAATTCTTCCAGAGACTCCCGTTATGGTGCGTAAATTCTACTCTTTAAATGGCCCCATAGAAAGAACTCTAAATGAGTTAAATCCGGTAATCTAGGGAACCCCTAAATAGGACCTCTACGCCCAATCCATTGTCTTGAAAACTCTCTGTTCAAAAACTCCCTAACACGTTGTGAAAAATACGGAGGAGCTCCATCTTGTTGAAACACTAATTGATTTTCTTCATAGCGATCATCATTTTCAACAATGTCAATTAGTAAAGGATAAACGATATCTTCTAGTAACTCCAAATACTTTTCGCTACTCAAATTGCCATCAAAAAAATTGGTCCGATTAAACGGTCTCCAAAAATGCCAGTCCAGACATTCAATTTCTGTGGAGTTTGAGTGTGGACTTCGTGAAAATTTCTTGGATTATTATCTGCCCAATAACGACAATTATGACAATTGACTGTAGAGTTTAATAAAAACGTACACTTGTCTGAAAAACAGATATTGAACAGAAAGTTCCTGTTATCAGCTATTCGTTCCGTCATAACTTCACAAAACTCCAGCCGCCGATCAAAATCATCTTCATTCACTTGTTGTACAAGATGAATTTTATACGGGTAAAATTTATGATGCTTCAATATCTGCTTCTTTTGATGTTTAAAACAGTGGCTCATTCTCTTGTGCTCAAAGTTGGGTCTGCAGCATTTTGTCCTAAAACTTCAATCTCAGTAGTCTCATTTCTAACCTGAAATTCACGTTCAGGATCCCGTTTTTTCTTGGCTTTGTCGAAACTTTGCAACTAACTCCAAAATGTATTTTCTGTTAACATGTCTGTTCGGATGTCGTTCATTAAACAAATTTGCGGTACGGTTGGCACAGTCATCGTTTTTGAAAAAAAGAGTAATTATTTCAACTCTTTCTTCTACAGAATACACTATTGTGAAATTAATTTTCGGCAGTACTGTCAAGTATCAAACAGACCGATAAACTGAAATAATAAAACGCATTTCTCTCATTCCGATAAAAAATGTTCTGATAGTCAATTTTTTCTTTACAAACCAACAAAACATTGACTATCAGCACATTTCTTATCGGAATGAGTGAAATGCGTTTTTGCATCTTCAACTGTGAATAATTCTTAAACGAGTTGATAAAACTTCCAAAAAAATTTATGTGCTGAATTCAGAAAAGAAAGAGCTTTCAAAGGATGTAACACTCGACCCATGTTCCCTATTTAAAAAATTAAGGGGTTGATGTGACAAAGTTGAGTTTTGTGTCAAAACATGTCCCCCTCAATATTAAAATTGACGTCTTTCAGCGTTTCTTAAAAAAAATCTCTGGACGCAAATCGGTCTGTTTCGTTTTCAATGCGCCACCCTATATATTGTTTGTCCATGGAACTACATGTCAATATAGTCTCGTAAAAATATATTTGACGCAGTCATTAGAATCCGTAAATTACATTTGAGTTTACATAATTAACTACAGCAGACAAACAATTAATGGATCTGCAACCACAAAGTATAACACATTAATGCTAAATAATTAAGCAACTGATCCAGTCTCCCAGATCGAACCGTAAAGCCTTAACCGCAAGACGTCGCATCTCTGTATCAATAACAGTCTTATGTAAAGTACCCGAGGGCGTAGTTAATAATTGGGGTAACAACTTTCTGTTGGTATCAAAGTGAGATAAACAAGGGGATGTGTTAGGGCGAGCATTGAACTGTATTCAGGTCAGACCCGGTTTTCTTTGTACCTGCTTTAACCTGGAAAAAGTAAAGTGAAAGAAAATAAGATACACCTACGTGAGTACGATTTTCCTTATAAGATAAGCTGAGACTACATAAAATTTTAAATTCGCAAGTTAAAACATAAATTTGTTGTTCTTATGGTTGAAAAGACTAGGTGCAGCAAGTGCGTTATAGTAGTGAATTCTCATAGAAATGACATACACTTTATATATATATATATATATATATATATATATATATATATATATATATATATATATATATATATATATATATATATATATATATATATATATATTTATCAAAAAATTATGGGAACGCCGTCAGTTGTAGAATAAAACTCTTTATTATAGGGGCCGAGCTTTCGGAACAATTTATTCCTTTATCAAGGCTACAATATGAAAAGAAAAAGTTTATAATTTACGTGGAAAAAATAAAAAAGTTTAAAATACTTACATATAACATGAGTTTTACTAAACTATTTATCTAATAACAAACATAAAAAGAAAACCTTTTGATGAATTTGATTGAAGTCTAATAAATGCCAAACTGACATATAAAGCTAAATATTGTTTAATTGAATTTGTTTTTTGTTTTTGTCTAGGAAATATAAAAAGGGGTAGTGATTTCTAAAATTATTATCTTTCTTTAAGTTTATTAAATTTTCGTTAAAAGTAATTTCAAATTCTTCTAAACACATTCTTTTATTACTTAAGGTTTCATAGTGTAAAATAGAAACATTACTAAAATTTATATTATGGCCAGTGTCGAGATTATGTTCTGACAGAGCGCAAGTTCTTTTTTGTAAACGTATGTCACTTTTGTGTTGTGTTAACCTATCTTTAAGGACTCTGCTTGTTTGGCCAATGTATCTTAAACTACAATTATTACATGGAATACAATACACCACTCCAGACACTTTGGAAATTTCATCCTTACTTTTGAGTTTACTGAAAATGTTATTAATTGTTTTTGAATATCGAAACGTTATTTTAAAATTGGTTTCATCTTTAAATATAAACTTTAACCTATTGGAAATACTTTTAATGTATGGGATAGATATGTAAAAAAAGTTAGATGTTTCCGAACTCGAAATTATATGGATGTTATGTCTGTCAGATAAATTTGATACTGTTTGTAGAGATTGTCTTGTATTGTAATGGTGATTGTTTGAAAAATTGTATAAAAGTTTATTAAGTAGTTTGGGAGGATAAGAGTTGTTAACAAAAATATTAAAAAGTTTTCTTAAATTTTTTTCGTGGAAAGAAGGATGGCATATCTTTAATATTCTATTTTTTAAACCTAATAAAATGTTAATTTTAGTTTTAAATAAATGATCTGAATGAAAATTAATATATCTTTGACAATTAGTTGGTTTTATATACCAATCTAAAATTATGTTGTTATCGTTTGTTCTAATTAATTTTGTATCTAGGAATGGTACACTGTTATCTGTTTCCTCTTCTAATGTAAATTTAATATATTGGTTGTAAGAATTGAAAACCTCTAAAATGTGTGTTGTTGAATTTAGAGGAATACTACAAATAATGTCATCAACATATTTTTTTAAAAAAGGAATATTGAAATTCAATTTTGGTATACATGTTTCAAGCAAATCATCTATAACATATTGTGCAATAATTGGAGAGATACAAGCACCCATTGGAGTTCAAAAAATTTGTTTATAATATGTGTTTTCAAAAACAAAATAGTTTGAGTTAAAAATAAAATCAACTATTCCAAAAAATGTATTTTTTGGAATGGATGTTTCTAGAGAAATAGAAACCCATCTTTTCTCAATGCTATATTTAAAAAGTTGAAGTGGTATGTTAGTAAAAAGTGAAACAATATCCAGACTAACAATTACATAATTTTCTGGAATTGTAACATCCTTTATAAAATCTGAAAAGTGAAAAGAGTCTCTTATGTAATAATCATTGTTTATATTGTAAGCTTTTGTTAAAATTAAAGTGATTAGTATAGCTAATTTACTATTAGGTGAATTTATGGAAGAAATAATTGGCCTTAAAGATAAAACAGGTTTATGAATTTTAGGAAGACCATAGTATTTTGGACACGTCTGATTATATATTGTTAATTTTTTAGCCATTTCTTGTGTAATAAAACTATTGGTTTTTAATTTGGAAACTATTTTATTAGCTTTTTGTTGAAAGGTGGATGTTGGGTCTGCGGTTAATTTTTTGACATCTCAAAAATTGGTCCAACTACAATACAAAATTAGCAAACTTGAAGAACAGAAGAATTTTTTTACTGAAATGCAGGCAAAATGGTGTTTTTCCAAATCATATTTTAAACAGTATCAAAAATGTAATGAATTTGTTTGAAGGTGATAGTTGTCAAACAGGAAATATGTTTTATAATTTTAGAACAAGGTTAGTTAACAAAATTCTTAATTTAGAAATTTTTGTTACACATAAACAAATTACTCATTTTGAAAAATTAATCAAAAATCAACAAACGTTAGTATCTACAATTATACCGAATGAAATTTTTAGTGAATTTTCACGTCGACAAATTACTAGTTACAATAAAAAGTTTATTGAAATTAAAAATAGGAATATCAATAAATTAAACCATTTAATTAATGAAACTTTTAGAAAAATTAACATCCAAGAAAACTGGATTAAAAATATCAAGATACCGAATTACCTAGTGAAATAAAACATTTTTTGGCTTTAGGTTACAAATTTAGCATTTCTCCAAACAAAAATGACATATATCTTTCAAAATTTTTGTCTAAAATTGAATTTATAATTTCACAGTGTAATACTAGTAAACAGAATATATACAGATCACAAGTAATTAACATTCTAACAAATTTTTATCAAAAAGAAACAAAGTTCACATACCTAAAAATACTTTACAAAAAATCAGTTTCTTTTTTTAAATCACATAACAACCATATAGTTACAAGATCTGACAAAGGCAATGTCACAGTTATTATGAATAAGGATCAGTATATTGAGCTTTCCAATTCTTTACTTTCTGACGAAAATTATTACATAAAATTAACCAGAGACCCAAAATCCACCTTTCAACAAAAAGCTAATAAAATAGTTTCCAAATTAAAAACCAATAGTTTTATTACACAAGAAATGGCTAAAAAATTAACAATATATAATCAGACGTGTCCAAAATACTATGGTCTTCCTAAAATTCATAAACCTGTTTTATCTTTAAGGCCAATTATTTCTTCCATAAATTCACCTAATAGTAAATTAGCTATACTAATCACTTTAATTTTAACAAAAGCTTACAATATAAACAATGATTATTACATAAGAGACTCTTTTCACTTTTCAGATTTTATAAAGGATGTTACAATTCCAGAAAATTATGCAATTGTTAGTCTTGATATTGTTTCACTTTTTACTAACATACCACTTCAACTTTTTAAAGATAGCATTGAGAAAAGATGGGTTTCTATTTCTCTAGAAACATCCATTCCAAAAAATACATTTTTTGAAATAGTTGATTTTATTTTTAACTCAAGCTATTTTGTTTTTGAAAACACATATTATAAACAAATTTTTGGAACTCCAATGGGTGCTTGTATCTCTCCAATTATTGCACAATATGTTATAGATGATTTGCTTGAAACATGTATACCAAAATTAAATTTCAATATTCCTTTTTTAAAAAAATATGTTGATGACATTATTTGTAGTATTTCTCTAAATTCAACAACACACATTTTAGAGGTTTTCAATTCTTACAACCAATATATTAAATTTACATAAGAATAGGAAACAGATAACAGTGTACCATTCCTAGATACAAAATTAATTAGAACAAACGATAACAACATAATTTTAGATTGGTATATAAAACCAACTAATTCTCAAAGATATATTAATTTTCATTCAGATCATTTATTTAAAACTAAAATTAACATTTTATTAGGTTAAAAAAATAGAATATTAAAGATATGCCATCCTTCTTTCCACGAAAAAAATTTAAGAAAACTTTTTAATATTTTTGTTAACAACTCTTATCCTCCCAAACTACTTAATAAACTTTTATACAATTTTTCAAACAATCACCATTACAATACAAGACAATCTCTACAAACAGTATCAAATTTATCTGACAGACATAACATCCATATAATTTCGAGTTCGGAAACATCTAACTTTTTTTACATATCTATCCCATACATTAAAAGTATTTCCAATAGGTTAAAGTTTATATTTAAAGATGAAACCAATTTTAAAATAACGTATCGATATTCAAAAACAATTAATAACATTTTCAGTAAACTCAAAAGTAAGGATGAAATTTCCAAAGTGTCTGGAGTGGTGTTTTGTATTCCATGTAATAATTGTAGTTTAAGATACATTGGCCAAACAAGCAGAGTCCTTAAAGATAGGTTAACACAACACAAAAGTGACATACGTTTACAAAAAAGAACTTGCGCTCTGTCAGAACATAATCTCGACACTGGCCATAATATAAATTTTAGTAATGTTTCTATTTTACACTATGAAACCTTAAGTAATAAAAGAATGTGTTTAGAAGAATTTGAAATTACTTTTAACGAAAATTTAATAAACTTAAAGAAAGATAATAATTTTAGAAATCACTACCCCTTTTTATATTTCCTAGACAAAAACAAAAAACAAATTCAATTAAACAATATTTAGCTTTATATGTCAGTTTGGCATTTATTAGACTTCAATCAAATTCATCAAAAGGTTTTCTTTTTATGTTTGTTATTAGATAAATAGTTTAGTAAAACTCATGTTATATGTAAGTATTTTAAACTTTTTTATTTTTTCCACGTAAATTGTAAACTTTTTCTTTTCATATTGTAGCCTTGATAAAGGAATAAATTGTTTCGAAAGCTCGGCCTATAATAAAGAGTTTTATTCTACAACTGACGGCGTTCCCACAATTTTTTGATAAATAACACTATTACCGTCACAAAAGTTTAATACTATATATATATATATATATATATATATATATATATATATATATATATATATATATATATATATATATATATATATATATATATATATATATATATATATATATAGAGGGTGACTGGTAAGTGGTTGCATTCCTTTGAGACAGTGATAGTACATCTCTTTTGCAACATAATAAACTATATACAACATTATACAAAGTCCTCTGGTTTTCGCGATATTTGACTTTTAATAATTTTTTGAAAATTCATCATGAGTTGCTACTAATATTCAAATTTTAGAAGAAGTGGTAAGCACTTCCTCACTTTTTTTCTTTCAGATAGTGTAGACATTAACTCGCGCTGTATAATCATTACTATGTTAAACAGGAGAATAGTAAATAAATGTGAGGGCAAAAATTATCAGTATCGTGAAAAAATTCTTATCAATTTAACATTTCAACATTTATTTTGAAAATTTTATAACAAATACATTGTCTTTTATCTAAAACGTACTTGGTATCATTAATCGTTTCTTATTAGCTACCAATTTTTGCCGTGTGAAAGGTGGAATTTAAAAGTCCTGTTTTATTTTGTGGTGTATTGTGTTGAATGCACGGTCTCCTACTAAGTTAGTCGTAATTTTGTTCCGATAATTCTAATTAATTTTTGGTCTAATAATCCGATACTTAACTTATACTCTGCGAACAGAAATATTAATGATGATTGGTTATGGTGATATGTGTAGAATACAGGCACAAGTTCTTAACCTATTTAATGAAAAACATCCAGATTTTCCCCCACTAACCCAGGGAACTGTGTCTAAGGTACATTCAGAGTTTCGTGATTATGGACACGTTAAACCACTGCCTAGGAGACTCAAGTTTGTTGAAGATGTAAAACTCAATATTTTATTGGCGTTTCAAGAAGAACCAACTACTTCTACCCGTCAAGTTGCACGTGAAAATGATGTTAGTCAATCAGCAGTTTTAGGGGGTCTCAAAAACGAAAAATATGGATCCCTATAAACTACAACACGTTCAAGAGTTGATGCGGTGATTCTGATAGAAGACTGCAATTTTGTTACACCTGCTGGACATGTTACATAGAAATATTATTTCTTCTGCTAGCGTTATGTTTTCCGATGAAGCAACATTTATTTTGAATGGCGATGTAAACAGGCAAAACTGCAGAGACTGAGCTGCCGATAACCCCTACTGGATGCGACAAACACACACTCAGCGTCCTCAGAAGTTGAACGTTTGGGATGGTATCATTGGTGGACCTGTTTTTATAGAAAATCTAAACGGTCAAAGATATTTAGAAATGCTAAGAAAACAGGTTGTCCCAATGTCAACAGAATTGTATCTAGATGTAATGAAACCTAATATTCCCCATGAAAGGATATGATTTCAACAAGACAGTACACCGCTCCACTTTGCTCTTCAAGTATGGGAGTATTTACACGAAGTATTTCCATAAAGGTGGATTGGACGAAAAGGTTTCGTAGAATGGCCCGCTTCATCACCAGATCTTACACCTCTTGATTTCTTTTATGGGGATACCTTAAAAACAGAGTGTATAAAACGCAACCTTCCGATTTAGATGATTTGAAAATAAAAATGACAACAGAAATTAGGAACGTAACGCCTGACGTGTTGAACATAGTTAGGGAAGAATTCCAGAGCAGATTATTTTGTTGCGTGCAGGTGAATGGAGAACATTTTGAACATTTATTATAAGAAAGGGACGTTTTAATTAAGTTTATTTTCGAAATTTGAATTTCAGGGTAAACTGTTTAGTTTTAATATTCCGGTAATAAGTTTCCACCCTGTATTGATAACTGTAATATTAGACCATACATATGGGATATCTCCGTATTCAGAAAAATGTGATCCGCTGAATTGTGATGGAAAAATGTGGGGTTGCTGGTTTAAAAAAATGGATAAAGTGGCGGGGGTAAATTTTTTTAAACTATAACAAACGCTATATTTTTCTGCTCTATTGAATCTGAAATGAGCTATGTGCTCCTTGAATCTTGTTATTTTCCGCGTTTGTCTAATGTAGATTTTTTTCGCAATTATTATCCCAAATATGTTGTGCCACGCATCACTTGTCTACACTACCGTATCTCAACTGTGCCAGATGTTCACAAAATCTAGTATCAATGATTCTCTTACTCTGTCCAATTTATTTGACCCGGCGTTGGTTACCTGGGGTAAATATTACCCCAGGCAATTTTAAACCGATGGAGCTTCCAAGTCTGTATTTTGGAAGCGCGTGCGCGAATATACCTTCTCAAATCAGTTTCTAGATGAGGCACACAACGCAGTTGCATCGTGAATTTCCTGTGTTTCGTACTACAGACTGTTTAAGGGCCTGGGGGTTACATTTACTAGAAGTTACCGTTTCTGTTACAGTTTTTGCATTGACTAAAGTAAAATCGACTGTTTAGGCGTTGATGTAATAAAGTGTATTCTTTGAAATGTTTTGCTTTAATCCGCATGAAGAAGAGCAGCAAAGACTTTTGGAGCTGTGGGCTGATATTAATAACATTCTATCGCCAGAAAATTTTAGAAAGTGAAGGTGAAATTGATAATGCCAGTGAGAGCGATCATAATTTCGCCTCGGAACAAGACAGAAGTGAAAGTCGTCCCTGGAAATGAAATCAGTTGTGGCACTGAAGACATTTCTGCAAACAGAAAATGTTTCCTATATATAAAAGTGATAAGTGGTGATAAACTACATTTTTGTTGTAATTTTTGACATTTTTCCTATGTACCTGATTATTTACAGAATGAGTTATGAACAGCAAGTAAGTTATCTTCAGGAATTAAATGCTATGGAAACTGATTCAGAGAGTGATAACGACAATCAACAAATTGAAGAGTCCGAATCAGAAGACGAATATTTACCGCCTCTGTTGTCATCAACAAATAACCACGCAGAAGAATGAAACATAGAAGATGTATTGCTTGACACTGAGAATGAAATTGAAATTGCCGAGGAAGACAATTATGAAGATGAGCAGCTAGATGTTGAGGTTGATAATTGTGTTGACCTAGTTTTGCGCTCTAAAAACGGAACTCGATGCCTGCTCGTCAAACGCTGTTACAAAATATTTTTCAAAAAAAAATCTGGACCTTTGAAGACAACAAATTCCCTCTCAGTTCGGGAAACTTTCGCACGCATTTTTACTCCAGAAATGTGCAACATTATAATTCGAGAAACAAACCGCAAAGCCAAAACCATCCACGCGGAGTGGAATAAACAGCATTCCAACAAACCACCAAAAATTTGAAAACCTCTCACACAAGAAGAATTTGATGGTTATCTCGGGATACTGATTACTGCTGAAGTGCGACACTCTAAGAAAGGAAATCTAAGAGACTTGTGGAAAAGTGATGCTTACCCATTGTACCGTGCGACAATGTCACTCAACATATTTTATTCCATACAAAGATTTGTACGTTTTGACAATATGAATACCAGAACCGATAGATTGAAAACTGATAAAGCAGCTGCTATCTTAGAACTTTGGCTTCTATTGATGCAAAATTTGAAACTGAATTATACACCGTCTGAATGCCTAACGGTAGACGAACAACTATTTCCGTATAGAGGCAGGACCAGGTTCACGCAGTATATGCCAGCCAAACCTGCCAAATATGGTATAAAAATTTGATGGGTGTGCGATCCAGCTAATTCTTACCCTCTTGTGGGGAAAATGTATACAGGGAAATCATCGCAAGGTCGTGAATTAACAAAGTAAGGGCAACCAAATTTAGTACGATGGTTTATATCGTTATAGGTGAGCTACCTACCAAAATTTAGCACTGTTGGTCAAAAGACAAAAAAGCTATGGGCATTTAAAGAAAAATCAATTGGGGTTTTCCTCAAAACGTCAAAGTGACAATTTAAAACGTCAAAATTCGCAACATTTACGCAAATAACTTGAATCTAATACGGGCTATGGAAAGAAAATGTCTCAAGAAGAATGTTTCACAAACCCTGAAGTCTTAGTTTCAACCGTTATTCTCCTTCATTTTACTGAAATATCTCCAGAATATGCATTTCAAATAGACCCTTTCTCTGATGCTTGGCAGTAGCCTTAGCTATAGAGTTTATCGTTTAATGGTATATAATTTTTGTCGAATTTTCGTAAAAAATCAATAAAGCTCAATATATCCGTTATTATACATGATATGAAAAAATATTGTATACATTAATTATAGGGTGTCTTGAGCTACATCTAAAAAAATATTTATACAATCACAGGATGGCCCATAAGTCGTGGTGATACAAATAATATTTTTTTTAGTCGAAAACACCTTATGTTTTTGCATTTTCCATCGAAATATAATGCATGTTTGTAAGTTAAGAAATTCTGGACGGAGCAAGTGCGTTATGGTAGCGAATTTGGATTAAATGCTTCATATTTGAAAAGCTCAATTTGCTTTTAACCTATAAGGTTGACCAAGAAACGGATTTTTTTTTGGTTAAGTTTACTTTCGGAAATTTTTGTACGTTTTCAAACAATAAAGTTATTTTGATGAAACATGGCACATTGTTTTTACTATATATGTTATACTGGTAATCAAATTTGATGCCTGGTTTCTAAAAACAAATACACATATTTGCTATTAAAAACATTTTTATGAAAATTCACTGCCATAACGCACTTGCTGCGTCCCGATGTTTTTTATTCTTGTGATATGCAATAGTTAACTTTTTTTATAATAGTTAATATTTGTTTTATTTTCTGTGAAGTGCAATGTTTACTTTAAATTTACCAGGAGTACTAAATTAATTTGCTCCCACAACAATTTATATCAATAAATTTGAGTATTTATATTTTTTTAATATCTGTTTAATTAAACTACTCCCTAAAACTTTTCAATCCTGTTGACGAAAGGAGTGAAAATTCTTCATATCTACTATCTAGATCACGATAAATGAAGTAACTATTCCAGTAACAGTGTTCTGACTTAAAGATCTCATAAATGTAGGACTTCGGGCAGAACAACTTAAAAGTCGAGTAAGTATTTAATTATCTTAACATCTTCTAGCCTTACAAAGTGTTCTTTATCTTCTAAATAATAAACCTGAAAGATAGGTACATTTAGGTTAGGTTTTAGTAGGTGATGGTGTCACCTCACTATCGTCCGGATTTGGATCCACTTGAGGTCAATCGCGAGATATCACTCGCGAATAACAACCAAATAAATACTTTCGGTCTTTTTTAGGTCCTTCAATTTCTTGAACGGTTACACTAGGTCACACTAGGTGAAGACTTTTCAAATTTTTTAGGACGGTTACAATCTCTAAAGACTACATTAAAACACACCAAAATTTGCTTAGTTTATATGGTTAAGATGAACAAAAATACGGGGAAGAAGGACCTTATTTATGTCCGTCAACCGATATTGACATCTACGCGAAGAAAATATACTTTGAAAAGTGGCAGAAACATTATAAAGCTGACCGAGTTGGTAAATTCTACAAACAGCTTCAGCCAGACTTACAGAGAACGCCATGGTTCTACAACACCGATTTAAAAAAAGAATGGATCCGCATTATCTATAGTCAGATTTAACCATTTGCTAGTTCCAGCCTATCTAAACAAAATCAACCTAAGAACGAGTCTTTTGTGTGAGTGTGGTGAACTGGGCGATTCAGAACATATGTTGCTGCAATGCCCCTTGAATCTTGCCAAGATAGATGCCTATCTAAGCCAAATCTATAAAATGAAAATAGTGCAACTACCATTCAATTTAATGAATTTACTACCGGGAAGAAACTTAAACATATACAAATTGTTAATAGACCTGATAAAAGAAATTATAATAAAAATATAAAATTGTCTGCATCGTATTAGAAATAACAAATAATAATGTGTAATGTATATGCGTTTATAACTTTGAAATATTAAATTTAACTCCTTCTGTCTACCCCACTGTGATTATACCTGTGAATCCGTGGTCCGTCTTGTGTGTCTAGAAGTGGCCATGACTGACCCCTTGGTCCAAGTGTCCCCGTTTATAATCACTAGTAAAAAGATTTAAAAAAATTGTAAACGGTAAAAAAAAGAATATCCGTCATATTTAAAGTAAACAAAAACACAGGAATATTTTATGAAAATATTTAAAAAGTATCACAAAATGTAAACTAATATCTCTGTTATATATATATATATATATATATATATATATATATATATATATATATATATATATATATATATATATATATATATATATATATCAAAAGAAAAGTAGCATACAGATGGTATCCAAACCAAGAAGCCGGAAAAAATGTGCGAATGGTCTGACGACCGCAGCCATGAAACAAGACAACACACAACACAAGATGAACAAAGTTTTTTAAAATCATACTCATTATATTTCTTATTAACATCAGTACAGAAAGCTTATCGATAATCAACTCCAAAGAGAACAAACCCCAGGAGCAAATATTTAACATAATTAAACAACTCATCAAGACTCTCATACAGAGCTATAAAGCCTTATCGCAATACACTACATCATTATCCTAATAGTAACATCACGTTCCTGTGGAAGAGCCCCCAGATACCCAGAGGCGTGTGGCTGCGTGGTAATTGGAGTAGCAGGTTTCTGTAACTGAATATCAAAGCAAATAGAATGAAGAGATAAGTTACAGTGAGCAATGAACTGTATTTGGGTCAGATGCGATTCCCTTTATGTCCACATATTGTTCAAGATCCTCTTGGGATATATAAAGAAACAGGAAATACTCGGGCCTCTATAAAATATATCTGAGATTTATATGTCTTGTAACATTCCACGCATGAATTTAATTTATGCCAATATATCTTCCAATGTTTTTCTACCTCACAACGAGTGCTTCTCCTTTCAAATGGGTTAAGGTGAATTTTAACACTTAATAAAGCGCGTTTGTATTTCCTGTAACTGTGTTGCAAATTTTATAACGCAATGTTTCAATTATCTCACAACATTCATATTTATTTTATAATTTAGCAATGGCTGAATTATACCGGGTGTCCCATAATTGTAAACCCCGCTAGAACCTAAAGATTTACTCCTCCAGATGTAATAATAAGATGAAAAGATTAATTGAATAGATGACAATTACATAAAATACTGTTACAAAGCACTTCAATAGATGTGGGTGCGGTGTTGCCACATCGCCAAAACTTCCCAACATCTGGGAATTATTGTACAATCTGGAAACACCGCATCCCCACCCCCCTAGGGTTGCCTGGGGTGACCCCCCACAGGCGAAGTCTCAACTCTTTAGAACCAAAAATAACGAAGTTACCAACTTGTACCCCGTCGGAACGGATAACTGAGATCTGGGCATTCCGAACACCCGGTATATACACCCTGTATACGCAGAGAACCCTTACACCCTGTATTCACAGAAGCCCTTATATTACGAGAAACACCTCTTGTGTAACATAGGAGTGATGGCCACATTTGAATCATCCTGTATATGCACCCCCCTGTATACACATGGAGCCGTTCTGTATTCACAGAACCTTCTAGCAAAAGAAAGTCCTGGAACATTCTGGAATGGAACGCTCCCGAAACGAGGTGGAAGGTACGACGGGTATATAAAGGCGGAAGCAAGCCGGCTCAGTTTAGTTCAGTTAGATAATGTTGAAGTGACTTGAAGAAGCAGTAACCAGTGTAAAGTGTTAGAGAGTAGCGACTGTAGTTCCAGTATAGTGACTTGTGTGCAGATTAGTAATTGTAAGACCAGATAAACTAAGTGTTTTGTGAGAGAGACATTCTAGAACTTTTATTATATTCATATTTAGAGAGTAAATAAAGTTGTTTTTTTTTTAAAATTTAAAGTCTCACTTATCCAGAACCCGGCGAAAACGCAGCAATACATATAACTTCTGAACGTCACGGGGTAGACATACTCCTAAGGTAAAACAGATAAGGCTATACTTCCAGACTGTATTTATTGACAAAAGCCCTACGTGTTTCGACTCATATAACCTAATCCATCTTCAGGGGCTTGCTGAAACATTACAAATTTGGTTGTGTCACAAAAAAGTTTCTGGTGGGTTGGTAAGTATCCCATGATGCAAGCAGTTACATAATTCTAAACCGTCTTACAAGTAAAGTCTACATAGAAAATTGAAGTCAAAGCTAACATACTCTATAACAGTTACATCTATAAAATCAAAGCTAAAAAATGAGAAAACTCTAAACGCAGCAACTGCGTTATGGAAGTGAATTTTCATAAAAATCAATTTGGTTCCCGGTATAACCTATATAGTAGGAACAATGTACCATATTTTATCAAAATAATTATTTGAAAATGTACAAAAATGTTCCGAAAATAAACTTTAAATGTTTCTGAGAAAACTGGTCTCCTAGACAATGAACCTTAGGTTAATAGCAAATTGAGTTACTGAAATTTGAAACATTTAATCAAAATTCGCTACCAAAACGCCCTTGCCGCGTTTATACAAAAATTCTCCGAAAATAAAGTTAAATGTTGGTTTCCTAACCAACAAAACTTACGTGAATAGCAAACTGAGTTATTGAAATTTGAAGGATTTAATGAAAATTCGCTATCAAAACGCACTTACTGCGTCCAGATTTATTTCTTTCAAACCTGCATCATATTTCGAAAAATAATGCTAAAATGCAGTAACGAATTTGTTCTACAAAAATTAGCTAAAAATTCTAGACCGTTATCTCATAAACTTCACTAAACCTACAGCGAAAGCATCAACTTAATTAAACCGACAGCCAAAGCACCAGAGAAAGGGTCTATTTGAAATGAATTTTCTGTAAATATTTTAGTAAAATGAAGGTCAATGACGGTTGAATCTGAAACTTAAAGGTTCGCAGAACACTCTTCTTGCAACATTTTCTTTTCACAATCCATATTTGTTTCACGTTCTTTGCCTAAACATTGCCAATTTTGACGTTTTAAATTGCGAATTTGACGTTTTGAGGAAAACTCCAAAATTTGTTTCTTTAGCTGCCCGTAACTTTTTGTCCTTAAACTTAGAGACCTACATTTTAGTACGTGGTTTACACTTTATAATACAAATACGCGTAGCAAATTTTGTTGCCCTTACTTTGTTATTTCCGGAGATATAAATTTATATATATATATATATATATATATATATATATATATATATATATATATATATATATATATATATATATATATATATATATATATATATATATATATATATATATATATATATACATAAACGCGGATCTCCCCATTAGTGAATTTTTTAAAGAAAATTCACTAAAAAAGAAAACTTGAATCACCAACGACTTATGGGCCAGCCTGTAATTGTAGAAATGTTTTTTTAAGATGCAGCTCAAGACACCCTATAAATAATGTATACAATTTTTTTTTGTATCGTGCATAATAACGGATATATTGAAAGATTTTTTACGAAAATTCGACAAAAATGATATACCATTAACCGATAAACTCTATAGCCAATACTACAGCCAAATTATCAGAGAAAGGGTCTATTTGAAATGAATTTTCTGGGAATATTTTAGTAAAATGAAGAACAATGACGATGGAAACTAAGACTTCAGGCTTTGTTAAACGTTCTTCTTGAGACATTTTCCTTCCATAGCTGATATTAGTTTCAAGTTCATTGCCTAAATATTACCAATTTTGACGTTTAAAATCGCGACTTTGACGTTTTGAGGAAAACCCTTTTTTTTTAAATGCCTGTAACTTTTTTGTCCTTCAGCCTACAGAGCTAAATTTTAGTAGGTAACTTACCTATAATAATATAAACCTGCGTATGAAATTTGGTTGCCCTTACTTTGTAAATTTTGGAAATATAAATTTTTTTCGAAAGAAAACACAAAATTTTCCGGGCAAACCTCGGTGGATTTTCCTGGATAACGAACTTATCCAACGGCTTGCGAGAGGAAGGTACTTACCAAGTTTTATCAAAATCGGTTCATTACTTTTTAAGTTATAGGTGTGACATAAATATATATATATATATATATATATATATATATATATATATATATATATATATATATATATATATATATATATATATATATATATATATATAACATAAACATATAAAGTCTGGAAGCGACCTCGGATTTGAGTTCCAGGGGTCCTAAATAGCGCTCATTTGAAGAAATTTTTTCAAAATTCAAAAGTCGGGATCTCCTCATTAGTGAATTTTTTTTTAAGAAAATTCACTAAAAGCTAAAAGCTGAAAAGTTAAAAACGTCCAAATGTATAAGCTTGGTCAAAGTATTTCCATGCAGTAAAAACAACAATACAAAAGTGACAAAAAACGGGACAGAGCCCGTCGAAGTTAAGCTTAAAGTGAACTGACACACTACAATCTAATGTTTTTAAACCGATAGATAGAGAAGCTACTGAGGCAGGCCGTACAATCAGAGCAGAACTTTTAGAGAAAAACACTGAGTTTAACATATGATATGTATAAAGAATAAAACCAAAATGGCTAAACATACTTACGTTCTGTTTTCTTTTTAAACAGGAACTGAACTTTATTAGAAATCTATCATAGTTGCTGTTTTCATCGACTGTCGTCTCTGTTTCCTTGCACTATATGGGTGAAGGCAGAATTAGAACAGCAAAACTGTATTTAAACGGTCAACTCGGACAGCAAAGGTATATTTGAACGGTATACGGAGAAATCGGACATAAAGGTAAACTTGAATCGGAGACTGAAAGTGAAAATTGAAGACTGAATGTAAAGGCAAACTTGGATATAAAGCCGAAAACTGAAGGCATGAACTGAGAACTGAAATTGAAAACTTGAAACCGTTTACTTGAAAGCGAAAACCTGAATTTTACAATTACTACAAAGAATTGCCTTTAGCAACCTGCCGTTGCATTAAAAGGTTTATTAAAGACTCACTGTTTAATCTTTTTTTTAAACGAGTTGTTACAATCACTGAACCAAATTCAAACTATTTGCAGCACTTGCACAATAATTACATCAAGCATACATGCCCTGAGGAAGCTACGTTTCACTTGCCTGATGTTTGGAAAACCTTTAGCTTTAGTGCGGGAGGTCAAATATCTAGATCCGAAACTAACATGGGGGTCGCAAATAGAACGAGTTGTGAGGAAGGGAGTAGCGACCCTCTGGCAGCTGCGTCGAGTAATAGGGAGGACCCCTGGGGAATTAATCATCGGATCCTTCATTGGATCTACACTGCGATCGTCAGGCCGAGAATCCTCTATAGGGCGTTGGTCTGGTGGTGTGCTGTGAACCAAACAACCAGCAGGAAGCTGGCCAAACTCCAAAGGCTGGCCATCCTGGGTATCACAGGCGCTATGAGGACGACACCCTTAGCCGCGCTAGAGGTCCTGTTGATGCTGCCACCGCTTCCCATCTGTATCAGAAGGGAGGCTATGGCGTAACATCTTAGAATCCGGGACTCAGGTAACTGGTGCGGAGAGGGAGCAGTAATAGGGCATGCAAGAGTCGCCAAGGAGGTGGAAAAGTAAATGCCGATTTTCGCCATAAAGGTGAGGGATGCCGAGGACGATATTAGGTTGACTAGGCCATACACCCTCAGGATCCCCAGTAGGGATCAGTGGAGGGAAAATGAGGTTGCATCTGTTTCACCGACGGATCGCGGCTGGAGGACCAGCAATCCTCCGGGGCAGGAATATACATCGAGGGCCTGGAGGTGCGCGAGAGCTATGCTCTTGGCGCATACACCACGGCATTCGAAACAGAGGCGTATGCTATCCTGTCTGTGGTTAATAGACAGGATGTGAAGATGAGTCCCGACAAATGTGTGTGCATCTGCTCGGATAGCCAGGCGGTTCTCCGGGCAGTCTGCGCGGCCAGAATCAGGTCACCACTGGTTCAGGAGTGCGCTGACGCCCTCAGAGGGCTAGCCAGGACGAAGGAGGTGCAACTGGTGTGGGTGCCGGGACACTGTGGCGTAGCGGGGAATGAGGTGGCGAATAATCTCGCAAAACTCGGTTCCCGGCAGCCGTTCTGTGGCCCGGAGCCTGCGATAGGCATAAGTAGGAAGACAGTATCTGTCGCCTTAGACAGGTGGACCGAGGAAGCAATGGAGAAACACTGGGGGTCGGTTGGTGGCTGCAGGCAGGCGAGGGACTTCGTGGAGGGGCCGAACAGAGATAAAGCTGTCTGGCTACTCGGAAGGAGTCGACCTACGCTTCGCCGCATCCTCGGGGTGCTGACAGGCCACTGTGCCCTTAGAAGACACCTCACATTGATAGGCGTAGAGAGGGATCCCATTTGCCAGGAATGCGGCGAGGATGAAGAAACGTCCTACCACTACCTGTGTGAATGCGAGGCTTTTGAGAGTCTTCGAGCAGAATTGTTCGGATCAAGGACTCTGCAGAGGAATCAGGTAAGTACCGTCCAATTGAAGACCGTCACGGCCTTCATGTCGAGGTCGAGGCGGTTTGGCGACGGAATCGAGGAGGAGTAGAGCATCGTTGCTGGGTTGCTGGGGTTGGCAAAAAGGGCCCATTGTGGCCCACTTGCTTGGCGTTGGCCTCCCCACCACTGCTACTACTACTACTACTGCTTGCCTGTCCGATAGAGATTCTCTCTCAACCTTTCTGTCGACTGGTTTTGTCACAAGCAATTCCCTTCTAGAGTTTGTCGCGCGTATTTAAATCTCATTGAATCTCTCATCTCTTGAATAGAGTAGGAGTGAAATTTCGCGCGAAATATCGTCAACCGTCAGTTAGGCATAATCTTCCCCTCAAGACATTCTGGAAATTTTCCGCTTGGTGTGTGTGTTTTTACCACAGAGAACTACGTTTTAAATATACGCATCGATATTTTTAGATTTATAAGAAAGAGGCTGTTGTTCTTCTCTTCAAAAAAAAATCTGGACGCAGCATGTGCGTTATGGTAGTGAATTTTCATAGAAATGTTTTTAATAGCAAATATGTCTTTTTTAGTGAAAGCAGTCATCAAATTTGGTTACCAGTATAACCTATATAGTAAAAAAAATGTACCATATGTCATCAAATAAGCTTTTTGACAAAACCCCTATAAAAGTTTTGTGCATAAACATTTGCAAACCATTTTTTCACGAAAATCCGAAAACATTTACTATTATGCCCTTCGCTTCTGAAACACAAAATACAGACTGTTCTATTTGAAACAATTGAGTTACAACAGTATCATATTTTTTTAAATTCAGTCACTATTTGAGAGCACCCGGTGCATGGCATCTCGATTTTTTCACGAAATAATATAAACAAAAACCTGTTTGAATGTGTCATTTGCATTAGACTCCGATTTTGTTGGTAAAAACGCTTGATATGTGCCAAAAATGTGAAAAATTGCAAAACAATTAAAATAACTCGATAACAAACATGTATTATAATTTGATGGAAAACGCAAGAATGCAATAATATAAGGGGTGTTCGATTTAAAAAAAAACAATGTGCCATGTTTTATCAAAATAACTTTATTGTTTGAAAACGTAAAACGTAAACGTAAATATTTCCGAAAGTGTAACCGAAAAAATCCGTTTCTTGGTCAACCTTATAGGTTAAGAGCAAATTGAGCTTTTCAAATACGAAGCCTTTAATCAAAATTCGCTGCCATAACGCACTTGCTGCGTCCAGAATTTCTTTACCTACAAACATGCATTATATTTCGATGAAAAATGCAAAAGCGTAAGGCGTTTTCGACAAAAAAAATTATTTGTATCCCCAACGACTTATGGGCCATCTTGTGATTGTAGAAATATTTTTTTAAGATGTAGCTCAAGACACCCTATAATTAATGTATACAATTTTTTTTAATATCTTGTAGAATAACGGATATATTGAGCTTTATTGATTTTGTACGAAAATTCGACAAAAGTTATATACCATTAAACGATAAACTCTATAGCTAAGACTACTACTGCCAAGCATCAGAGAAAGGGTCTATTTGAAATGAATTTTCTGGAAACATTTTAGTAAAATGAAGAACAATGACGGTTGAAACTAAGACTTTAGGGTTTGTAAAACATTCTTATTGACACATTTTATTTCCATAGCCCGTATTAGATTTAAGTTCTTTGCCTAAATGTTGCGAATTTTGACGTTTTAAATTGTCACTTTGACGTTTTGAGTAAAACACCAATTTATTTTTCTTCAAATGCCCATAACTTTCTTCTCTTTCGACCTACAGCGTTAAGTTTTGGTAGGTAATTTACATATAGAGATATAAAACGACGTACCAAATTTGGTTGCCCTTACTTTGTTATTTCCGGAGATATTTTTTCTAAAGAAAACACAAAGTTTTCCGGGAAAACATCGGCCGATTTTCCTGGCCAACGAACTTAGCCAAGCCACTTACAAAAGGAAGGTATTCAAAAAATTTTGTCAAAACCGGCCTATTATTTTTTGAGTTATCGGTGTGATACATATATATATATATATATATATATATATATATATATATATATATATATATATATATATATATATATATATATATATATATATATATATATATATATATATATATTATAAAAATCGAAACTGACCCCAGGTATGTGTTCTAGGGGGCCCAATTAGCGCTCATTTGAAGATTTTTTTTCAAAAGTCGGGATCTCCTCATTAGTGAATTTTTGTAAAGAAAATTCACTAAAAAGCCAAACATTTTAGTAGGAAATTCAATATATGACGATCTTTTTCCTTCAGGCAAATATTTCATTTGTTGATAATTTACTTAATGTGAATGAAAAGAAAATACAGTAAGAGCGCTACGATGGTAATTTTCAAAGCAAAATCGATATTTCTATAAAAAAGTAAGTGACTGATTAACAAATATATACTAGATTATTACAGCAAGAAGAAAATTAATTTAATCAAGAGATTTTTTTCAAGTAAAAGTTAGCTTAAGAACAAAGTCACTATTTCAAAATATGAAAGAATTTAAGTGATCTAAATCCGGATTTTTTAAAACTTTAAACAACAGTTTTTTAAAAATTAACTTTGGCACAAAACATTAAATCAGACAGTACACACTTTTTACCAAAACACGTCAAAACAGCTAAGAGAGCACACTCTAGCCCTAGATGGAAGCTTGCCACTCAGCTTGATAATTTTTGCAGCAGGTGTATTATGTGTTGTACTTAGGTAAATGAAAACCTAGGCCGGGTTGAGATCTGCCAGAATGCAGGCCTTGACTGAAGAGACTTAGAAAGAATTATGAAACCAATCAACAGAGCTCAAAATCAGCCTTAGATTTTCGACTATTAATTCAAGTTTATTTTCTAGCTTCCAGCGACAGGTTTAGAGTGCGGAAAGGCTACAGGCAGAAATTAATAACTATTAACTCGAAAGTAGGAGCATCAATAAAACCAAAACTTAGGAACAAGACCAAGGAGCAAGACTAGTACTAAGACGACTAACGGTAGCACTAGGATCAGGACTAACGGTAACAGGACTATCGGTAACACCCATTTAGCCAATGGCTTGTATAGATTCACAACAACTTCAATCAAACACCGAGGCACAAACTATAAAATGTTAGCCGTAATTACATCCAGTGCATTAACAGCAGTGGGTAATTTTAACGATGATACTTCTAACGCGCCGTTCAAGAGTTTCCCACTCGCCTCGACGCTAACATTCATTTAAATAGTAGACTTTCCCTCTGTTTTACAAAAAAAAAAAATACCGCGAGATCATCTTTATTCTCATTGGTCCACGCACCAATTTGGCCAAATCTAATATAAAACTGTATATCTCCAGAAATAACAAAGTGAGGGCAACGAAATTTGACACGCGCGTTTATATCATTATGCGTAAATGCTGTAGCAAAATTTAGGACTCTATATTAAAAGACAAGAAAATTATAGGCACTTAAAAAAAAACAATTGGGGTTTTCATCAAAACGTCAAAGTCGCGATTTAAAACGAAGAACCTGAAACCAATAGGAGCTATGGAAAGAAAATGTCTCAAGAAGAATGTTATACAAAGCCTGAAGTCTTAGCTTCAACCGCCATCCTCCTTCATTTTACTAAAATATTTTCTGAAAATTAATTTCAAATACACTCTTTCTCCGATGCTTTGGCAGTAGTCTTAGCCATAGAGTTTATCGTTTAATTCATCTTTTCTTATCATTATCATCATCAATCAGCCCTCTGCGTCCACTGCTCGACATAGGCCTCCCCTAGCTGAGTCCATTCTTTTCTGTCTTGAGCGCTACGAATCCAGTTTTTTGTAATTTTTGTAATGTCGTCTGTCCAGCGAGTTGATGGTCTTCCTCTGATTCTTTTATCGGATCTGGGTCTCCATTTAAGTAATCGTTTTGTCCACCTGTCATCTTGCATGCGAGCCACATGTCCCGTCCACTTCCACTTGAGTTTTGCCACATGTACGACCACATCAGTCACTCCTGTTCTTCTGCGTAATTTTTTATTTCTAATGTGGTCACGTAACGAAACGCCAAGCATCGATCTCTCCATTTTGCGCTGTGTTACTTTCAGTTTCTTAGCAGAAGCGTTGGTAAGGGTTAGTGTTTCGGCGCCGTATGTCATAATCGGTAGAACACATTGGTTGAAAACTTTTCTTTTCAAGCATATTGGAAGGTCGCCTCTAAAAACGTCTCCAAGTTTGACGTAAGCCGCCCAGGAGAGTATAACTCTTCTGTTTATCTCGCATGTTTGGTTGGTTTTGGATATGCTTATCTCGTGGCCCAAATATGTGTATTTGTCTACCCATTCCACCTCTAAAGTTTGCAATAATTAGGTTGTTACTGGGGACGAGGTTTGTCATAAATTTTGTTTTTCCGGTGTTCATTTCTAGACCTACTGTTGCACAGACCTCCTGAAGTTCATGTAGCATCACTTTAATATATTCCAAGTTGTCAGCTAGTAAGACAATGTCGTCTGCAAACCGTAACTTTGACAGACTTTGGCCGTCTATTCTTAGACCTTTTTGGTCCCAATCTAGCTTCTTGAACACATGCTCCAGGACGGTGATAAACAGTTTTGGAGACATCATATCTCCCTGGCGTACTCCTCTCCCAATTTTTATAGGATTCGTGTTTTCATGTAGTTTTACCACAAGAGTAGCATTTTTATATATATTGTAAATTAGTTTGGTGTAGCGATAGTCAATACGGCATGCTTCCAGGGACTGCAACATTGCGCCCAGCTCCACAGTGTCGTAAGCCTTATGGAAGTCCACAAAAGCAAGGACAAGTGGTTTGCCATATTCGATGGTCTTTTCAATCACTGTTTTAACGCGTTGAAGATGATCATTGGTTCCAAACCCACTTCGAAAACTGGCTTGTTCTACTGGCTGGATAAAGCCTAACTTCTTTTCAAGTCGTGTGGTAATTATTCTAGTAAATAATTTGTAGAGGTGGCTAAGTAGACTTATCGGCCTGTAATTTTCTAGGTTCGCGATGTCTCCTTTCTTGTGGACCAGTATTACGATGGTGTTGTACCACTTTTCTGGTATCGTACTATTGAAGAGACAAAGGTTGAAAAGAGATTTGATTTTTTGAAGCAAGCAAGCACCACCAATCTTTATTGCATCGGAAACCACGCAGTCTTCTCCGGGCTATTTTTGATTTTTCATTCTTTTTAGGACTAGTTTAATCTCATCTAGTGATATTTCCATCAGAATTGCCGAGCCTTGGTTAACCACGCCTTTTTTACGGGTTAGTATGTCATATTCTGGATGTAGATTTATATCACTTGAATAGAATTAGAATATCTTTCCTGTTCGTCGATGTGTACCTTTGTGCATTTTTAAGTTTTATTATTTGTCTCTTTCCATTGTCAAGCTTTCTACGTAGAACTTTCATACCTTTGTTGTTCTCTATGGTATCTTTGATTTGGTTGTGTCTAAAAGCTCTTACGTCGCGTCGGATGCCTTTTGAAATTTGTTTATTTATTTCTCTTAATTCTTCTTCAGATGTATAGTTTTTGGACCTCATATCCCTTCTTTTTTCTATGAGCAGTTTGGTCTCCTTGCTTAGTTTTTCTTCCCTTTGATTTGTTGAGCAGTGTCGACTTTGGGCCTCAGTTATTGTGGTTGTGATGACATTATTCAGTTTGTTGATGTCGTTACCAATGGCGTGTTCTATTTCAGCTGAAGGGAGTTACGGTAATGAATAAAACATAACCTTGACAAACTCTAATGTGGTATCTTGAGAAGTTTAACGTTGCTTTATATTAAAAGAAACTGGTCTCTGATTTAGTTGTAAACAATTATCGCAATAAATCTGATTTATTGTAGAAAGTAATTCTTTATGAAACTTCGTATCCAAAACACATTTTCTGTAACTTCTAAATGTTAAAACCAAAGAGGGCACTCTGAAAATCTACCACGCTAGCATAATTACTTCTTAAACTCAGCGTCACGGTTTCCTAATTTAGAACAAAACCACCTATTTGACTTCACCTCATTTCTTAAATTATTTATCTCATCAATCTCCAATTGTTCTCAGCGCTGAAATGTTCAACTGAACATTACGATACAATAAAACGAAGGACAAAAGACAGGAGAAGATTTCTAAATTGCGAAAATAGAGAAAGGAGACCATAAAGCGACACTTGAGTGTGTAGAGGGAAGAAATATATAATTTACATAACTTGCTTACGGAAGTTGGATCAATGCGGAATCCGCTCTGTGAATGTTAACGTCTTTTGATGGATTTTGATGAAGTTCTTGTTTTATTAAGTTGATTTGCGGCAAGAATAATGGAGCACGGGGATTTAGGTTTTGTAGGCTGAGGTTTGAGTGAATGTTTGCAGCAATACAGCGGAGGCTAAATAAAGATCAATACAACACCACCCTAAACAAATTTACACTCGATAGAGATCGACACAATTGTACTTAACCAAATTTTGCTATTATTAACGGCGATTTCTTGTGAAAGAAGAAACGATTTGTTCCAATAGGTACTAGCAATGACATCAAACGATTTCTTCCAATAGGTACTAGCAGTGACATCTACTAGACCATTTTTCTATCCTGTATTGAAATATTTGAAACGGGAATTGAAAAATTACTAGAATCTTCAAAAACCTTCATTAGGGAAGCATATAAAGATACACTCTCATTAAAAGAAAATAAGTTGCCTTCGTGATTATGTCACTTAAAATATTATCTCTGTCGGGCATGATTGTTCGCCGACTAGGATCATAAAAATGATATGTGAGTTTTCTCAAATACTATATGATGACTGGGGCAGAAAGAGCTTGTTTTCTGTCCCCAATATTTTGCAGGTGGATTGATCCCACCCTCGCTAACTAGTCGGCTTTGCTAATTAGCGTGTGAAGAGGAATATGTTGAAGATGTGGACTGTATGTGGACTGTATTTATAACTCTAGGTGCGCTGGATTCCAGAAGATTTCAGTAATACACTTTTTTATATTTATATATGTTGTATTGTTACTATATACACTTTGAATTTAACATTTATTTGCAATTTGCGGTTTTACACTTGATTTAATGGGTTATCCAGGAGATTTCACAATCTTATTAGCTACTTTCTATTGCATTTAACTGCGCGTATACTTTCTAATTTCAAAGAAAACACTGACTTTTTACTGTAATACTGTACAAACGGAATTTCTGTAGGAAGATTGGAGCTTGAACTGAAGTGGTGTAATCACACTAGCGATGTTTAGGTAGAAGATCGGGATCTTAGAAGTCCCATAAAGCGATGAAGATGAGATTCGTTGTAGAACGGCACTGTAGAATTGGCTTAAACACGCGAGCGGTGTTTAAGTGGAAAATTGGGAACTCGGAGTCCCAAGAATTTAAGAAGAGAAGGTCAAACGTAGAACTGACTTGTACCTTGCGAAAGGCTTGCTTTTATCGAGCTTTCGCGTAACGCTAGGTGACGTAGTTGACATAACATAATGTCAGTAATACAGAATGGCCAGCTAGGTAGAAGCTAGTGAAGAAAATCCACTGGGTGCATATAATGAATGCGTCTAAGACAGCTTAAGCTATTCACAATAAAGGACCTAACGGTATATAAGTATTCTTTGTATGGCATTGTTCAAGCGTAAACCTAATGCGATAGAGACGTCTAGAGAGTAAAGATTACCAGCAAATTGGAAAGGATTGTGAAATCCAGAGATAAATAATTCCAGGTAGAAACCTAAATGATAGTGCAACCGAATGAAATTAAAGAGACAGTGGCGTACCAATTATGTTTCTCCAACAATGACAATACGGGACACTCCGGCTAATTTCGTGTTTCAAGAATATCAGCGCCCCTAGCGGATAGTACTGATATTACCCCTTACGAGAACGTATTTATATGTAAACACTAGCGATTGCCGGTGTTTAACTGTGTATAATTAAATTTGAGCTGTGTTTTTTACAATAAATGCCAGTGGTAGGGTTTGTGCCGCCTATAATTGTTTGAATTATAACGTGCTAAATCTATCAAAGACATTTCATAGGTTTCCAAAGAATTCCGAAACGTGAGTATGATTTTTTGTGTTTTCTTTTGTTAACAGCGAATTTTTTTACACATTCGCCTAAAAATTAATATTAAACAATAACTATAATATGGATTGACGATAGTTTTGTATTATAGATGCACGAAAAGGGTACTGTTATCAAAAAGAACTGATTTGGTTATAGTATTGAAGACACAAGATGCATTTTACATTTCAATATCACTTCCAAAAAAATTAATTTCTTGAAGCACAAGACAAATTCACTTTTATGCCAGTATGTACAGTTCGCAGAAGATAATTTATTGTGTAATATTTGCGTAATAATGTACCTCTTTATAGACACACTTCGTGAACGGATGGTTGAAAGGTTTCAATCAAAAACTGTCTCCCAGTGCACCACTAAAGACAAAAATGTTAATGAAATGAAAATATATGAACGACTGCGAGAGAAGGATTGTTCTTGTTAGAGCAGATAAAGGTAATAACGTTGTGATTTTTGACAAAAAAGAATATAAAGATAGACATATTATTGCAATAGAGAGAGGAGCTTATAAAAAAGTCTGGAGCAAGTGCATTATGGAAGTGAATTTTCATAAAAATGTTTCTAATAGCAAATATGTCTCCATAATGCAAGTAGGCATTGATTTGGTCACCGGTATAACCTATACAGTAGGAACAATCTACCATATTTAATCAAAATAACTGGTGTGAAATTGTACAAAATTTTTCGAAAATAAACTTAAAACGTTTCCGAGAAAACTCGTTTCCTATCTGACGAACCTTAGGTTAATAGCAAATTGGGTTATTGAATTTTAAAGCGTTTAATAAAAATTCGCTACCAAAACGCACATACTGCATATAGATTTTTTTTTAAAACATGCATCATATTTCGACCAAAAATGCAAAAATGAAATAAGGAATGTTCAAAAATTGTTTTTGGCATCTCCAACGACATATGGGCCATCCTATGATTGTCAAAATAATTTTATAAAACGCAGTCCTATAATTAACGTATACAATTTTTTCTCGTATGTTGTATAATAACAATTATATTGAGCTTTGCCGTAGAAATGTGTCACCTTGTATATATGTTAACAGAAAGTAAACCCGGATATGGATTCTAGGAGGCCTAGTTTGCGCTCATTTGAAGAATTTTTTTTAAAATTCAAAAGTCGGGATCTCCTCATTAGTGACCGGATTAACTAATTCAGCTAATAAAAAGAATGAAATATACTTAAAGCAGTTTATATATATATATATATATATATATATATATATATATATATATATATATATATATATATATATATATATATATATATATATATATATATATATATATATATATATATATATATATATATATATATATATATATATATATATATATATATATATATATATCTGAATGAGCACACTTTTTCTAACGGCAAAATAATACACAGGGTGTTGTATTTAAGAAACTCAATTAAAATGAAGGCGAATATATGGATGTTTGAAGAGAAATTTTGAACACCCTGTATGAACGAATCCAAATGTAAATACAGTTCAGGATAATCTAGGCCAATACTAGATTACAAGTAATTTTTTTAGGGTAACTAACGAACAGTGGCAGAGACATAACAGTCTGAAGAAAGTAAGTTTTTGACTACATTTTTAAAGAAAAATTCCATTGAGAATTTTTTTCTTTAAGAACAACGGTTTAGTAACCATGGACCAAAGCGAGCTTATTGGGCAACCCTATATATACATATATATATATATATATATATATATATATATATATATATATATATATATATATATATATATATATATATATATATATTATATATTTATATATATATATATATATATATATATATATATATATATATATATATATATATATATATATATATATATTCAGGGTTTACTTTGGAAGTTTCGTTGAAAGGCTTTTATTAAATAACTATATCTTAACTATATACCCCACAAATAAGGCCAAACCTCAAATACTGCTCCCACATCTGGGGTGCCGCTGCCGCTGCCGCTGCCGCTTCCACGCTCGCTATCCTGGACTCCATTCAGAAGATAGCTATACGTCTCATCGGTGACCCTCCTTCACCCAAAGGCTGCCATCCCTTGCCCACCGACGTGCCGTTGGTGACCTATCTCTCTCTTTTACAAATATCTGCACGGGCACTGCTCGGAGGAACATTCTTCCATAGTTCCTCCACCTGCTGTCCCCAACAGATCTACCAGGGGAACAGAGCGAATGCACCCTTTTACTATCCAGGTCACCAGACATAGAACATCTTGTTATGCCCGCTCTTTTGTCTCGAGGACTTCCAAGTTGTGGAATACCTTGCAGGCACATGTTTTCCCTCCTCCTCCGAACCTCCAAACCCTCAAGTCCAGAATTAACAAGTTCTCTCTTTCCTCCTAGTCGACACCCACGGTACGATAGTATTTAGTCTGTGAGCCCTTGTGGTGTGTTGTTGAGGTGGGCAAATACTTTTAAAAGGTTTGTTAGGCAGGATAATTGGACCAGTTTTTTCGGAAAAATTTTGTACTTCTGCAAACAATTAAGTTATTTTGATGCAATATGGTACATACATATATGTGAACCAAATTTGATGCCTGCTTTCATAAAAAAAAGACATATTTGCTATTAAAATCGTTTGTATAGAAATTCACTACCATGACGTAATGGCTATCTCCAAACGTTTTAAATTTTGTCTGGCTTTCTGCTTGATTTTTAGTGAATTTTCTTAAAAAAATTCACTAATGAGGAGATCTCGACTTTCGAATTTTGAAAAAATTTCTTCAAATGAGCGCTATTTAGGACCCCCGGAACCCAAATCCGAGGTCAGTTTCAGACTTTATATGTTTATATATATATATATATATATATATATATATATATATATATATATATATATATATATATATATATATATATATATATATGTGTCACACCTATTACTTAAAAAATAATGGACCGATTTTGATAAAATTTGGCACATACCTTCCTTTTGCAAGTCGCTTGGATAAGTTCGTTAGCCAGGAAAATCCGCCGAGGTTTTTCCGGAACATTTTGGGTTTTCTTTCGAAAAAAATCGAAAAAAAATTATATCTCCAAAATTAACAAAGTAAGGGCAACCAAATTTCATACGCGGGTTTATATCATTAGAGGCAAGTTACAGGCATTCAAAGAAAAATAAATTTGGGTTCTTCTCAAAACGTCAAAATCGCGATTTTAAACGTCAAAATTGGTGAGTACCTTCCTTTTGCAAGTGGATTGGATATGTTCGTTATCCAGGAAAATCCGACGAGGTTTTCCCGGAAAATTTTGTGTTTTCTTTCGAAAAAAATTTATATCTCCAAAATTAACAAAGTAAGGGCAACCAAATTTTATACGCGGGTTTATATCATTATAGGCAAGTTACCTACCAAAATCTAGGTCTGTAGGTCAAAAGACAAAAAAGTTATAGGCATTTAAACAAAAATAAATTGGGGTTTTTCACAAAACGTTAAAGTTGCGAATTAAACGTCAAAATTGGCAACATTTAGGAAAATAACTTGAATCTAATACGGGCTATGGAAATAAAATGTCTGAAGAAGAATGTTTTACAAACCCTGAAGTCTTAGTTTCAACCGTCATTCTCCTTCATTTTAATACAATGTTTCCAGAAAATTCATTTCCAATAGACCCTTTCTCTGACGCTTGGCAGTAGTCTTAGCTATAGAGTTTATCGTTAATAGTATATAATTTTTGTAGAATTTTCGTAAAAAAAATCAATAAAACTCAATATATCTGTTATTATACCAGATATGAAAAAAATAATTGTATATATTAATTATAGGGTGCCTTAAACTACATCTTAAAAAATTATTTCTACAATCACAGGGTGGCCCATAAGTCGTTGGTGATACAAATTTTCTTTTTTTTTTAAATCAAACATGCCTTATGTTATTGCATTTTTGCATTTTCCATCGAAACATAAATGCATGTTTGTAAGAACAAAAATTCTGGACGCAGTAAGTGCGTTATGGTAGCGAATTTTGATCAAATGCTTAATATTTGAATAGCTCAATTTGCTATTAACCTATAGGATTGACCAAAAAACGAGCTTTTTCGGGAACACTTTAAGTTTACTTTCGGAAATTCTTTTACATTTTAAAACAATAAAGTTATTTTGATGAAACATGGCACATTGTTTTTACTATACAGATTATACTGGTAACCAAATTTGATGCCTGCTTTCTTAAAAAAACACACATTATTGCTATTAAAAAATAGTTTTATGAAAATTCACTACCATAACGCACTTGCTGCCTCCCGAGATTTTTTATAATTATTTTTTATAATAATTATATTGTTGTTACGATATTGTCCGTTCTAAAGTTAATATGGAAAAAAAAAATCAAAACCATTTTTGTACCTACGAATTATCAGACAGAATTTCATTATAGATTTTGACATAAAAAATAAATAATCTCAGATGGCTTAGTTTAAAAGTTTTATAAAATACATTTTCTACATTATGTTTTAGAAGGAAAACGAAGTGAAGCATGTTGGAGGTAGTATTTCATCACCAACTTCTGTCGATAAAATTCCCTCAGAATTTCCCAATGGACTTTGCTCTCGTATATCCCAGTTATATTTATAGCCGTTGCTCACATGCTGGTACGTAAAAAATGCAAATAAAATCTACCAGACATAATTTAGTATTTTATACAAAAGTTAAATAAAGAGGTCACTTTACGTGCATTTTTATACGAAAAATTATGTTTTATAGTTATTATAAAATTTACGTGCGAGATGTTTTCCATACGCTTAAGAAAAGGCAACACCTGGAGCAGATACACTTTATGACAATGAAGGCATGAAACTTAAACAGAAAAGGGAACCAAGCTTCAATTTTTATTTCTTCTGTTACATTTATTTCACCCGCCAACACAAAATTTAAATCCAGGTTCTACATATCTAACTTTTATTTCTTCGATATTATTAGTCATAGAAAAAATTGACTCTCTTCCACAAAAGTAATGTACCTAACCTTGACTGAGATTTTTCCAGTAGGCGTAAACAGATTTTATGGCAACGACATGAAACTATCCAGAAACAAAAGTCAAGCTCCTATTATTATTTCTTCTGTTGCATTTATTTCATCCGTCAACACGATTTTTAAATCCAGATCCTGCAAATGTGATTTTTATGTCTTCGATATGATTAAATTATACAAAAAATTTACTTAGTTATTAGTTTACTTAGTTATATAGCTATTTTACGAACTGTCGTTTGTGAACGAATCGACTGATCTATGTTTTTTTAAATATTTCAGCAACACACCACGCGGGCTACAGCCTAAATATTATCGTACTGTGGGTGTCGACAAGGAGGAAATAGCAAATCGTTAATTATGAACTTGAAGGTTTAGAGGTTTCGGAGGAGAAGGAAAAACATATGCCGGCAAGGAATTCCACAACTTGGAAGTCCTCGGGACAAAAGAGCAGGCATAACAAAATGTTCTATGTCTGGTGACCTGGACAGTAAAAGGGTGCATTCGTTCTGTTTCCCTGGTAGATCTGTTGGGGGCAGCAGGTGGAGGAACCATGGAAGGAAGCTCCCCAGAGCAGTTCCCGTGCAGATATCTATAAAAGACAGAGAGGTCACCAACGGCACGTCGGTGGGCAAGAGACGGGAGCCTTTGGGTGAGGGTAGGGTCACCAATGAAACGTATAGCTCGCTTCTAAATGGAGTATAGATAGCGAGTGTAGAAGCGGCAACGGCACCCCAGATGTGGGAGCAGTATTAGAGGTTTGACCTTATGTGTGAAGCATATAAGGTATAGAGATTAGCTGGTAAAAAGTATTTGCCAGCTTGCAAGAGGAAACCTTATTTCTTAGCAGCCGCTTCTGCAATTGATGTAACATGTTGGTGCCAATTGAGATTTCGATCCATAGAAATGCCAACAAATGAAAAGGACTCATTACTTTGAATAAAATGGTTGTTCATTGTGATGGGTCTAGGGCTGGTGTATCTATTATGAGATAGAAAGCAAGACTGAGATTTGATGGAGTTGAATTGTACAAGATTTCTACTTCCCCAGACTAATATTTTTTGGAAATCCACAGAGACAGAACCCTCCACGAGTCTACGAACCTTATCTAATTAGGCTAGAGAGACAGGCTTAGAATATTGTATATTTGAGTGGAGGGTGCTGTCGTCCGCGTAACTGAACTGGGTTGGATGTGCTAGAGAGGAGGTCATCGATGTAGAGAGATAACAAAATAGGGGCTAAAGCTTGACCTTGAGGGACTCCTGCATTAATTTGGTACAGTTTAGAGGAATGGCCATCCACGACAACAGAAATGCTCCGGTTGGAGAGGAAATTTGCTGTGCAGGTACAGAGTTTTGGTGGTAGGCCATAGGCTGGAAGTTTATTAAGCAGCTCTGCGTGCCAGACCTGGTCGAATGCGTTGAACATGTCTCGAGCGACAATCTGGGATTCCCGTGTAGTTCCATAGACTTGTTCCAAGAATGGGTGACAAGGGAAAGGAGGTCAGCAGTTGATCTGCGCTGACGGAATCCATACTACCTGTCGTGGATTAGGCTGTGAAATTTTAGTAATTCGGTGTTTATAGCACTTTAGAGACGACTGAAAGGCGAGAAATAGGCCTGTGCTTGCTAGGAACCACTATGAATCTTTTCTTGGGGACGGGTTATGCTCGAGCAGTTTCCCAGTTACTAGGGAATATGCCTCTATTGTAAGATGTCTGAAACAGACCACTCAGGACAGGAGCAAATTCTGGTGCGCATTGCTGTGATCTCGTTAAGGCCAGAGGTTTTCCTGGTACCTTTTTGGTTTTGAAAATAATATCCGTCATTTTATGCGCGACATTGGGGTCTGTTGGTGGTTGAACATTTGGAGGCGGGTTTAGAGTAGAATTTCCGGAGAACAACGAGGCAAAAAGTTCTGCCTTGCCCAGGGCGATAGAGACAATTTCATCCTCTGATACAAGAGATGAAAACGTGCTCTTGCAAAATATTCCCAATAGATTTTGCAAGAGTCCAAAATAGTGTGCTGCCATTGGAGCTTGAGAAGACTTTGTTTTGATGTGGTTCTTTAACGAGTTTTTTGCTTTAGAAAGAATACGGGCATAGCGGTTTCTTCCGTCGTTAATTGCTTGACGGTTTTCTTGACTGGGATTGTGTAGAAGAGTTTTGTGAGCTTTGACCTTTTCAAGTCTGGCTTTGTCACAGGATTTAGAGAACCAGGGCTTTTGTGTGGCTGGAGAGGTTTTCTGTTTACCTGTAATAAATAATTCTATGCCAGCTTGGATAATTTCGGTGACGTTTTGTAAGATATCATAGGGGTCAGGATGAGAGAAGCAGTCAGAACGTTATGGAAATAAGGAAAAGTAATCCTGCATTTCGTCCCATTTCGCGGAGTTGTAGTGCCAAACTATACGTGTTTGTGATGACTGTGTGACCTCGGGTTGCATTGCGCAAGAAGCAGTGACCATGCCGTGGTCTGAGCGACTAAGGGGGGCGGTGACTGATGTCTTAGAGCATTCAGGTTTTGTAGTAAGAAGGAGATCCAAGGGATTTGAGCTGTTTGTTGGGATGCGAGGAAAGTAAGTAGGTTGCTGAACCATATTGGCTAAAGAATTGCTGACTGCAAAAGCTTCCGCTGCTATCGCTTGTGGATCGGTTTTTCAAGATCCCAGCCATTTCTTATTATGGACATTAATAATGACCTCGGAGGAAGGATATTCAGAAACCAGATGGTCGGTTTTTTCAGAAAGGTAGTCGAAGAGCTGGACAAAGTTGTTGTCAGAAGGTGACCGGTAAATGCAACAGATGAATGATGAATGTATTTTTGTAAAGTGTATAGCTTATTTAATCCCTTATCATAGAGCGTCGCGTCAGTTGCTTTTTTTCAGGTTTTTCAAAAACGGAAAATTGATGCATGTTCCTTTACAAAACTTTAAGCCGCCCTCTGTATAAACTTAGCAATTTTACAAAAATGATTTACATATATTTAGTTTATTTTCATAGTTATCAGCCACAACGCTTACCAAATTATGAAACATCCTGTATGATAAGTAATCACATAAAAAGTCTGAACGCAGCAAGTACCTTATGGTAGTGAATTTTCATCAAAATGTTTTTAATAGCAAATATGTTCTTTTTAAACAAAGCAGACATCAAGTTTGGCTACTAGTATAACCTATATAGTAGAAACAATGTACCATATTTAATCAATTTCATCATATCATCATCATCATTTTATCATATTTCATTAAACTAACTTTATATATCCCCCAAAAAACTGGTTTCCTGGCCAACGACCTTTAACTTAATAGCAAATTGAAATTTAAAGCATTTAGTAAAAGCTCGCTACCGTAAAGCATTTGCTGCGTCCCAAATTTCTTTTGTTACAAACACGCATTTAATTTCGATGGAAAATGCAAAAATGCAACACTGCAAGGCGTGCTCGATAAAAAAAATTCGGGACGCAGCAAGTGCGTTATAGTAGCGAATTTTTATAAGAATTGTACACTATAATTATACGGCATATTAGTAAAGTTAATATTTTTAACTTTCAGAGACCTTGAGGGTCGATTCTAGAGGTCCTAGTAGGCGCACATTTGAGGAATTCTTTCGAAAGTGTTACCATCGATATCTCTCTATTATCAAAAAATCTTGCATTCTAACTCCTTTTGAGCAAAATGCCCAAAACTCAATTTTCTAGGAAGCTAAAGAACTAGATTTTACTATATCTGAAGATAGTGTAAATCTCTTTAAAAGAAACTTGTATTACAAAATGCATTAGAGTTAAACAGAAGATTCCATATTTAGAAAAGTAAAGTATCCACAAAATGATAAAAGTAGCAGTTCTTTTTCCTTATGAATCGCCAGTATCGTGTCGTTTTAGTCAACCTAATCAAAACGGTTTTTTCAATATCAGCAAAATTATAATATCAGACTCAAACGTGAAAAACTTATTTAGGCATTTTAAACAAAAATGAGATCTGGTTCAAAACGTTTGAAATCTGTGCACTATTGTTTCTCCACATGTCAAATAAAACATAAAAAATAAACATTCATAGAGCTGGATTAGATCGCGTAACCTTCTGCTTAGGAGGCAAGCGCGATGCCCCCTGTCCCATCTAGGCACACGTCAATTAACGTTTTATTTTCGTAATACTTTAGATCGGCTTTATGCCCGGGATATTATATTCAAAATATACATAACAATTAATTATAGAATTAGTAGAAATACCATTGAAACATCTCCCACGACTGTTTCTGTCTTATATGAGGTCTTATGTTTAAGTTTAAAGATAAAAGAAACTATTTTAGAATCATTTTTATAGAGACTTGGCCTGATTTTCTTCACCTTTCTGATATATTATGCGACAGCATAATATATCTATGCTGCCCTAAAACTGCATTCGGGGCCGTTAATAAACCTACAAATATGGTTTATTTTAATAATGAATTGAATCCTCCAGTTAAAAAACAATCACTTGGCAGTTTTTAATTTCATGTCGTCTGTCATTTTCCACAATTGCGGCCAAGATTTCATTATTTTTGGTTCGGGTAGTATGTTCTATGCCTGGTATATATTTAGTTTGGTTACCGTTGATGTATGATTTATACATGTTGTATGAATCAATCTACGCGTGGCAGTTAAATACTCTGTCTGTCAGGCATTCTACTTTAACCACTTTGTCGTTTCACGCAGGTCTTTGGGATTGTATTTTTAATTTGGAAAAAACTCTAAATATTGTGTGCTAAATTACTTAAAATTCACACCATCGGTTTATTTTCACTATTTCTAGCCAAATGTAGAGTCTAATTCCAGTTACTCTGATACATACAAAAATACAGCGTTTTCAAAAGTTTTCCCCGATTTTCCATCGGAAAAACTTGAGCATAGAAGCTAATTAACGAACTCGACCTCGGTTTTTGCCCACACAAGATTTTTGCCAAGTTTGATTGAAATCAGTTGAGTATTTTCACAGTTATCGCTCGGATAACTATATATATATATATATATATATATATATATATATATATATATATATATATATATATATATATATATATATATACACATAAACATATAAAAACTTTAACGGACCTTGGTTTTGGGTTCTAGGGACCCAAATTTACGCTCATCTAAAGACGTTTTTCAAAAGCTTTTCATTGTGACCTGTCTATTAGCGAAATTTCCTTAATGAAATTTCGCTGAAAAAAGAACATTTCTATAACGAATGTTCTATGGGCCGTCATGTAATTGTTAAAACAATTTTATGGGGTGCAGCTTAAGATAGGTAAAATATAATTACTGTATAGAATTTGTTCTCGTATCTTGTATATTGATGGATATATTGAGCTTTACCGTATAAATGCGCCAACCTCTATATATGAAAACAGATAAAAACTGAAACTAACCCTGAATGTAGGTTCTAGGGGGCCTAATTCGCGCTAATTTGAAGAAATATTTTCAAAATTTAAGTGACGGTCGCCTCAGGAGCGATTTTTTTCGAGACTTCATCACAATACAGTCTTTAGACCTGACGATCGTTTCGCTGGCAAAGTTAGCGTCATCAGAAGGATGAATAAACTAACAGTTATCAGTGGGGTGAATAAACTACCAGTGAGTTAAAAATTCGATAGAATATTTTTCACCATAATTTCCTTAAACATTTGTTTGCACGAAAATTTATTAAAACATCATTGTGCATCCATTTTGTTGAAAAAACGTTTCATTGAAACTTCACGAAATATATTTCACACAAAAATTCGAGACAAAAAAATTTCTTTCAGGAGAACTATAACCAATTTTTTCTTTCAAAAGAAAAATCGCTTACAAGTTTGTAATAAGATTTGCTGGTGCAAGAATATTTTGTACATGAAAATTCGCTAATGAAACAAATTAAAATTTTACAACCAGATTTAAATCCAGACGGAGAGATTTCTTCTGCGGGTCCACAAGCACTAATTTCTGTTGCCTGACCGTAACGTAAAAAAGTGAAACCGGTTGCAGAGTAAAAACAAGCACTTCTGAGGCCAGAGGAAACGTCTATACGGCTTTCATAAGTATGGAATGAGTCCACCAAGTTAAAGCAATAAAAACAAGCTGATCTACTTTAAAAAGTTAAACTATTTTATAGTCTGTTTGTTGAAGACGTTTTCACAACTGTAGTAATAATAATAATTTATTTACTGTATATTATCATACAGTCTGGCTTTTAACAAACAACACAACAACAATATAACATAATTAATATTGACATATTTTTTCCACAATCAGCAAATAATAATAAACCGACAAGTCAGAGACTGTGTGTCGGTAAACTTCAACATACATTTGCCTACCTTGTAGGTAATTGAACAGAAATGTGTCCCGAACTAAACTCACATAGTGAACAAAAGGATAGTACCACCACATACACCCACACACAGAGAGCTACCTACACACATTCGCAATCCTATACCCCTCTCTCTCTCTCTTTTTCTCCTAAACACAGACACATGCACACAAATTTTGCAAATCCTTCTATTACAATTTTCAAACCAAATCCACGGCTCTTCAAATCGACCCCCGAAAATACCCAGTCTGAGTTTTAAACAACAAATAACAATATCAACATTGGAATTTTTTTCCACGGTTACCCGTTTCCCCATTTTTATACACCATCAGCAAATAATAACAAACCGACAAAGCCAGAGACTGTGCGTCGGCAAAATTCAGTATAGGTTTGCCCACCTTGTAGGTGATTGAACAGAAATGCGTCCGGAAAACCAAACTCTCACAGCAAACAAAAGGAAACTACCATCACATCCACCCACACAGAGAGAGCTACCTACACACATTCGCAACCCCATACACCTGCATACTCTCTCTATCTCTCTCTCTTTCTTTTAAACGCACACACACGCACACATATCCTACAAATCCTCCCATTACAACAACTAAACCAAATCAGCTGTTTTTCAAATCGACAATATTTTGCACTAATTTTTGTGGTATTGTAACGAGCCAAGTTTTTACCTTCCTTCTGAAAACGAACTCCGATCTTAAGTTTTTTATTTCTAGTGGTATTGTGTTATACAACCTTGGCATTATAAAGGTATAATACCTCTGTCCCACCGTTTTATGCACTCTAGGAACCTTCATGAACTGTTCTCTTCGCCCTCCATACGTATGATCCACAATATCAAACTCACCCTTGTGCTTATAATAATATGCCAAAGAAGAATATGAGTACAACTGTCTCATGTCTAACACATTGGCCTCTGCGAATAACAGATCACTGGGATACACCGAAGGTTTACCATATATAATTTTCAAGAATAGTTTGTGGATAACTTCCAAATGTTTAATATGGCTTGCCAGCATTCCTCCCCACGCCACGATTCCATATCGAAGCAAACTTTCCACCAGAGCAGAAAATATTACTTTTAGGTACTGCGTGTTGAGTAACTTTTTAAGTTGCTTTACTTGACCAATGAGCGCCCTTAATTTTACCAAATCTGCAGCATGAAAATCACAGCGTAGGTGTCTGTCTACAGTAATGCCAAGATATTTAATGGCGTCGGCACTACAAGCGATAAAACTCTGGTCAACAACAAGAGGACCCATCTCTTCAGTTCTATAACTCGATAACTGTATATATTTAGTTTTTTGACAGTTGACAGCCATTTTTTTACCGTTGAAATATTCCCACACTCTCATCATCCCAACCTCAGCCTCAATTTTCAGATCATCTCAGTTTTTTGCAGAAAAGAATATGGCTGTATCATCAGCAAAGCTAATGATCTGTCCAGAGTTTTTAACCTGGTATAAATCACTTATATATATGTTAAATAAAATTGGTCCCAAAATTGAGCCTTGTGGGACACCACACCTAATAACCGTGCTTTCACTTAAGACGCCAGCAACATTTGTGCAGTGTTTTCTATTATGCAAATAGCTTTTCATTAAGGTCAAAGGAAGTCCCCTAAAGCCCACCGATTCCAGCATTTGACAAAGAACCTTATGATCAATAGAATCAAATACTTTCGATATATCCACAAAGACTACCAGTGCTGGCTCATACCTATCAACAGACTCATATACATATTTAATCAGCTTTGCTGTATCATCCTGGGTCCACCTTCCTTCTCTAAAGCCATATTGAAACTCAGAAAGTATATTGTTTTTTGACAGATAAGAGTTTACTTGCATTGCGATAACTTTTTCTATAATTGTTGTTATTACACTCAATAGACATATCGGCCTACAGTTACGATAGTAAAACATAAGATTGCTAGTTGGGCTTTCTTTCAAATTCCGATTTTTATACTTCTGAATTTTTTGACAATAGCACTTTTCTAATTTGCCAGACTGCAAATTTTGATCACTAAACAATAATTTACTTTAAGATATTTCTTTTTTCCGAGTAACGCCAATCATTTTCACATAATTGTAGTAATGGACTTTTCAGTGGGACAGCTTTGAGCGGTATATTATAAGTCGTTTTGAGCCTCCCAATAAATGTGATAAATGACAGCGTGGGAAGAGGCTTAAGTGGTCGCACATACCAAGCAATAACAAAGAGGATCAAGAAAAAATTTACACCGTAAGTTAGCGTTTTAGGAGATATTTATGAAATCCTTATTTGCATAACATAAATAAGAATTTAGGGGGACTTCCTATTGATCCTGCCCTTGAACTTAGTTTATCTGAGGTTATGCTAATAAATGTTCCGAGGATTTTGGATCTACACGACCCTTGTCAACTTTGCACTGGTCCTCATAGGTAAGGTTTTCATTGTAAAGTATATTTTTCCTCTTTTAGACATACATGGTGCTCAGTTATAGTTGTTATATGTTATGTTAATGCACAGTACATTTTTTCCAACAAAATAATACCTTAGCGCAACATTCACAAATATAAAAGATACAGGATGTTATAGTTGGAAATTGAATTTAGAGCTTTTTTCTTATCTAGAAAAGTGGTTGACGTATTGTCATGATAATTGGTAGATATGCGTTTTTTTTTTATATTTCAACCACACACCATAAGGGCTCACAGCCTAAATATTATCGTACCGTGGGCGTCGACAGGGAGAAAAGAGGCAACTTCTTAATTCTGGACTTGAAGGTTTGGAGGTTCGGAGTAGAAGAAAAAAACATGTGCCGGCAAAGATTTCCACAACTTGGAACCCCTCGGGACAAAGAGCTGGCTTAACAAGATGTTCAATGTCTGGTGACCAGGACAGTAACAGGGTGCGTTCGCTCTGTTTCCCTGGTAGATCTGTTGGGGGCAGCAGGTGGAGGAACTATGGAAGAAACCTCCTCTGTGCAGTGCCCGTGCAGATATCTATAAAAGAGAGAGAGAGGGAGAGAGAGAGAGAGAGAGAGAGAGAGATAGGTCACTAACGGAACATGGTTGAAAAAGGGATAGCAGCCTTCGGGTGAGGGTAGGGTCACCGATAAGACGGTTAACTCTCTTCTGAATGGAGTCCAGGATAGCGACTGGAAATGCGGCAGCGGCACCCTAGATGTGGGTGCAGTATTCGAGGTTTGGCCTTATTTGTGAAGTATATAAGGTATAGAGATTAGCCGGTGAAAAGTCGTTGCAATCCCGGAAGAGAAAACCTAATTTCTTAGCAGCCGCTTCTGCAAGTGAGGTAACATATTCATGCCAATTAAGATATCGATCCACAGAAATGCCAACAAGTGAAAGGGACTCATTACTTTGAATAACTTGGTTATTCATTGTGATGGGTCTAGGGCTGGTGTATCTCTTATGAGATAGAAAGCAAGACTGAGATTTGGTGAAGTTGAATTGTACAAGAGATCTACTCCCCAGTCTAATACTTTTTGGAAATCCACAGAGACAGAACCATCCATGAGTCTGCGATCCTCATCTAATTGGGCTAAAGAGAAGAATATTGTATATTTG